>RJWJ010024140.1:0-25116 GCA_004363605.1 Indri indri
TTTTTTTTTTAACTTCTTATATATTTCATACTGATTTCAGGTCATAAATGTTGGCTTGCATTCAGATCCACCATAATAGTGGTCCATCTCTTTTCTTCATTTTTTTCTAAAGCAATAATATTTTCAAAGTTATTCTTTAAATTTTTTTGTTTAAAAAAATCTACAGGTTTTCATCTATTATTCAAGAAATAACACTTTCAAGCCCGTTTTTTCTTCCATTATCTCTTACATTCAAGGCATGATACTAAATGTTATGAAAGGGTAAACACACCATCTCTAGTTTGGGGTTAGCCAGTCCTCAAGGTATCTTGATCAATCTTAAGGATTTGTATTAAATCTTTTGAGCACTTTTTGAAAACACTTAATTTAAATCCATATTTCACATAGCAGTTTTAAAAATGAGTTCAAAAGACAAGATGAGAGAATGAATGAGGATGTGAGTGTGAGTGTTAAGTTTTATATTTGGAAAAGTGGAAAGAGTCATATTATAAATCACAAAACATTTGATAACTGCATCTCCAGATAGGCTGTGAATTACCTTCTGGGTTAGAGGATGGAGAGGGCAAAATGACTACAGAGGCAGTTCACACAGAAACTACTGTTGATGTATGGCAGTAGTTGCATGATTATTTATATGTGTATAGATATGCATATCTAAGGATGCAGGACATGAGAATTATTAGTGCTGGTCATTTGGTATTATAGAACCTAAAGCATAATCTCATCCTGGCTGCATGTTAGAATCCCCTGAGGAGCTTTTAAAAAATACCAGGGCCCAAATTCTACCCCAAAGCAACTAAAGCCAAGCATCTAAAGGTGGGGCCAAGGCACCCATATTGTATAAGGCCCTAATGATTGTAATGTGTGATATGGGCTGAAACTACTGGCCTAGTGAAAACATAGATAGAAGGGCTAATGACATCTACCATTTTTTTTTTTTTTTTGAGTACCATGTGCCAGGCACAGTCTCATTTAATCCTCATAAGAAAGATAATAGAGGCATATTCAGAGATTTGATTTAAACCAATTATAAGTTTCCTTTCCTGAACATTCCTAGTAGATTACAAGAAAAATGGCTGTGCTCCAATGAAACTGAAAAGTAGACATGGAAGTAAAAGAAAAAGAGCAGCAAGATACACCAATCATCCAAAAATTGGTTATTTTGTCCCAAACTGGTTGACAAACAAGTTACCTAAAATAATCAATCCTGCTTTGCCTATGTCAATAGACATATTTGCTAATTTGTTACTTATACAATAGTTTTTGTGAAACATTATTAATTCAGAAAAATAGTATGTTTTTTAAAATAAACTAAGATGTTGGCTCCCACTGAAATTTGAAAGATTGTTTTAAATTTAAAAATGCTTAACATCCACCAGGAAATTTAGTTTAATACTATTTATTACCAAACTGATATATATTAATAAAACTTATTTTTCTTAGAATGATTATTTTCCTGAAAAAAATGAATTTTCAAAATCAGGGAAACAAAGATAAAGCTGAATAATGTTCTTCTCAAGCTTAACATTTGAATATTTGGCTCAAGCTCAGCATTCATTCATTCAATTCAGTGTATTAAGTTAGAATGTACCAGACACTGTTCTAAATGCTAGAATCCCAAAATGACCCCAGTATATAATCTCTGCCCTCATGGAGCTTATTCATGAGACAATTTCAGGTGGAGTGGGGAGTTGAGAGGACCTGGGAGAGGGATCAACTACTTTGAGTGGGAAGACTGGAAAATCTCTTTCTCAGATGGTTATATTTTAGCCCAAATGATGACGAAGAGACAAAATCAGTTAGCACTTCCGGAGGCCTGGAGGAAGAGAAGGTTTGTGTGTTCAAGATAGAAAGGCCAGAACACAGAGAACAGGGAAGCAGAGGCTGAATACTAGAGAATATTTGCCATGGGCAAGAAGCTTATTATATTTTATTTTGAGTGAGACGGGAAATCATTACAGAGTTTTAAGCAAGGATATGCTGTAATTTGATTTATGCTTTTAATAAGATCACTCAGACTTCTATGGCAAGAATTGCTTGGGAGGCAGGAGTAGAGGAGAGAGACTACTGAAAAGAGCCTACAACAGAAATCCAGGCATGAAGTGTTGGTGGTTTGACCTAGTGTGAACAGTGGAGATGGTTTATTTTGTGGTAAGACTTGCCAGTGGATTGGGTATAGGGAGAGGGTGAGGGAAAGAATGGAATCTGTGATTATGACTAGGTGCGTGTCCTGAGCAACTGAATGGATATTGGGCCATTGACTGAGAAGGAGAGGGATAGAAGAGGAATAGGTAAAAGGGGCAAAGGAGGTTCAGGAGTTGTGTCTGAAATAGATGCTGTTAGACATACCCAAATGGAGATGGATGTCAATGGGTAATCGCATACAAGGGTCTGGTGTTCAGAGACTGGTTGGGGCTGGAGTTATAAATGTAAGAATTAGTAGCATATGGATTGGGTATTGGAAGTTGTAGAGATGAATGAAATCATCTTAGGAGGGAATGAGGAGATTGAAGAAAACAAGACAGAAGAGCACTCGAGCATATAGAGCAGTGGGCAAAGGAGACTTAGACAAAGGGCCTGAGAAAGGAGGAGAAGCCAGCAGAATGTCCTGTTACCCACACCTAGAGAAGGGATTGCTGTGGAGGCAGGGCATTAGTGTGTGTGGTGCTGAGGGTAATAGAAAATTGAAGGATTGTTGCATTTATTCCACTTCAAGAAATCAGGTTGTATCCTATGTTAATTTATTCACAAATTTGAATTTTAAGATAAGCCTACTATTTTCTACTTTATAACAATAATATTAGAGTTCAGCTAACCTGTGAGAGAAGCACAAACTATCATATTTAATACTACTTTAAAAAGCCACAGAAAAAAGTCACAGAAAAGACACAGAAAGAAGTCAAGTTACTAAAAAGACCATTCCAGTAGGAAGTGACAAGCAGGAATACCTTTCTCCTATCCTTGAAAATTACTTTTGGTTTGGCACATGGACCCATGCATTTGAGAAGTTAATGTCTTCTAAGCCTAGACACTCTAGGAATTGTAGTTAAGGGATAAGAAAAGATTACACATGGGAATAAATTATCTGACTAATAATAGTAATTTGAGAGTTTCTTTGGTTTATGTTTCCATTTATCGGTTTTGGGAATTTCAAGGACTTTGAATAAGTGGTTCTCTGGGAGAATTGGCATATACAAGGAGCAAGCTAGGTTGTCCAAAAAAATGACAGACAAGCTTATCAGAATTGACACTGTTTGTGATAACAATTTCTGTTGATGACTAAAGGAAAGTTTTAACCCAACATTCAGACATTGTTTGGTTTCTACTTAATACAAGTGATAAAGGATTTTTATTGTGACTGGAAAGTAATGAAGTTAATGACCAGAAGTAAATAATGATGTTGGTAATACAGTAGTTCCCCCTTATCCATGGTTTCACTTTCTGGGCTCCTGGTTACCCGAGGTCAATCATTGTCCAAAAATATTAATAGGAAAATTTCAAAAATAAATAATTCATGAGTTTTAAATTGCATGCTGTTCTGAGTAGCATGATGAAATCTCATGCTGTCCTGCTCTGTCCCGCCCTGGACGTGAATCATCCCTTTGTCCAGCATATCCACACTGTGTAAGTGCTACCCACTCACTAGTCACTTAGTAGCCATCTCAATTATCAGATCAACTGTTGTGGTATCGTAGTGCTTATGTTCAAATAACTTTTATTTTACTTAATAATGGCCCCAAAGCACAAGAGTAGTGATGATGGTACATTGTTATAATTGTTATATTTTATTATTATCTAGTGTTGTTAATCTCTTACTTTGCCCAGTTTATAAATTAAACTATCATAGGTATGTATATATAGGAAAAAGTAGTTAGAGGGCTGGGTACTAGCCACAGTTACAGGCATCATCTGGGGGTCTTGGAACGTATCCCCTCCAACCCCTGTGGGTAAGGAGGTACTATTGTATAAGTATTTTGGATTCCTTTGACTAGAAAATAACTGATTTAAAAAATATCTTCCTCTATTTTTTTCCTAATATGGGCTTATTATTTGATTAAAAATAAGACAAATGCAGTGGCCATTCAGGAAAAAAACATTTGGCATGTATATAAAACTTTAATTCCCAAAATGAAGTGGAATGGCTTTTATTGAGATCTGGCATGTACAAAACCAGCAATCCCTTTGGAGCCAATCGGTATAGTTATTTTCAGTATAAATCCTTAAATTAAGGTCACCTATTTTAGGTTAGGGGATAGCAAAAATATCTAATGCTCTGTTTTTATACCGTGTACCAGGTAGCCAATCTAAATCCCAAGGACCTCTCATATACCTTAAAGGATTATGTTTTTAAAGAGCTTCAGAGAGATTGGCCTGGATACAATGAAATGGACAGACGGTCATTGGAGTCAGTGCTCTCTAGGCAAGTTCTTTTATTCCTTTTTCTTTTTTTTTCTTTAAAAATGATGTAGATAAATAATTACTTCAATCCTTGTTATCTTAGTGTTAAGGTGGAAAAGACAATCAAGGGTGAACATTTTTAAATTCTCTCCATAACACATAATATGTGTGTCCTTTACAGAAAACTAAATCCATCTCAGAATGCTGCCAGCACCAGCCGTTCAGAATCTCCAGTATGTTCTAATAAAGACGCTATATCTTCTCCTCAGGTATTTCATGAGGTTATAGAATCATAGACTTGACATAGACCTCAGGGGCCAGCTGGTCGGTTCCTCCGACGCATAAAGTGAAGCTTGCCTGCCCAAAGCTACACAGCTAGTTCATGGCCAAGCTCAGCCTAGGATTTAGGTGTGGACTTCCAGCCCAGAACGCTTTCCACTACACAGCAGTGTTTGTCAGAGTACTCAATGTGTACCTTGCTTTCCATTTTTAAAGTTTACATTTTGTTTTAGATTTTCTACTTTTCACTATGGTCACTAACTAGAAGACTTATCCAGCCCCATATAATTCTCACATTATATGGAAAACTGAAAATATTTAATATTTCTTAATGACAACATTAAGAAAAATATTCTTAAGAATACTAAGAAAAATATAATTAAGAAAAATATTCTTGGGGAAAAACGGATTTGCAGTAAACAAATAAATGAAAAGCGATAGCATTTTCATGTATTTTCTTAAAATGTTTTTCAATTGGATCCTTATCAGAATACTCCCAATCAGATTCCTCTCCAGTTTAGAGTTTTCCCCAAGAGATTGAATCCGTCCTGGAAAAAGGTGGGAGGTCCTGGGCAGGACTACAGTTCAAGCATGCCTTGCTCTCAGCTGACTGGCCAGCCTCAAAACTCTCTTAGTGTCCCTCCGGGTGCTTTGGATGGACTGTGGGACAGACCTTCCCACCCCAATACTGCTGCCATAATGTGATGTCTCTCTCTGGACCCTGCTCCGAAGAATTAGGGAAACGTAGGGAAATGTGTGAAAAACAGTAAGCATAAGCATGCCCTGAGCAAAAGGCTGTTCACACATCAGAAAAGGTTAGAAACCTATAGTGAGGAACAGAGGAGAAGCAAAATTCTGTCCTTGCATGTACAATGTCTGTGGAAGCCTCAGTTTTAATGCCAATGATTATAAAACCACTTCTACTCTGATCAAATTATATACTGGGTGCCAAGTAAATGGTGTTAAATTCAAAACAGAATAAATGAATGCATTCATTATTTTCTTTCAAGCTAAAATACAAGGCACAGCATTACATTTAAGCATAAATATGAATTTATGTTTTATACTTTTTGACTGTCTAAAGTTCCCTTTTAACTTAATAAACAACTATTGTTGTTGCTGGATTAGGCTAATATTAGCATAATTTTCTTTAAAGTACTAACGCATTATTTTTTAATGGACCAGTTATTAACGCTTATCTTCCAATCTGATGAAGAGATACGTAAGGGTAAAAAAGTTAAATAGCATTTCAACAGTAATAGAGATACTTAGAGAAACTACTCTGCAAGTGCTGGCTGTTTCACTCTAAGAAAGATGAAATGATAAATAACAGCCATAACTGTCATAAATGACAGTATTCATACCTGGAGCATTTTAGCACATTAGAGATTAAAATAAGGGGAGGCTTATTGCCCTTTACCTAGCTGTGTTAGTTCTCACAGAGTCAAATGGTACAAATTGCTTTCTCCTCTCATTTAATATAAGTAGGTCAACCATGGCCAGCAGTGGAGGGCAGCTGCCTCTGTTTAATACTTTCCTGAGTGGTGTGAGCCACAGAAATCAGCATAGTCTCTCTAGGAAGTTAGGGTGAGGCTGTATGATCAGAAAGAATTGAGTAAACACTCCAGGAGGAGACATATATTTGCCAGATTCTGCTTTTTGACATTAGATATGAAAATTTATTGCACTTTTGGGTGGTTTTTTGTTGGTTTGGTTTGGTTCAGTTTTGGGGGTTTTTTGCATAAGCATAGAGAAAGGTGAACACAACCCTGGTAATAGACTTAAGTATGAGTAAGTTTACTCAGTTGTTTAACCAGTCATGTATGTATTGAATTTATTGAATTTCAGTGCAAACTGGCTCACTTTTTTCCTTTTTCCTCCCCTAGAAACGGCCTTTGGATTCAGATTTTATTGATCCTTTAATGAATAAAAAAGCCCGAATATCTCATTTGACGAACAGAGTACCGCCAACACTAAATGGTCATTTGAATCCCACCACTGAAAAATCTGCTGCAGGCCTCCCACCGCCCCCTGCGGCTGCTGCCATCCCTACCCCTCCACCGCTGCCTTCAACCCACCTGCCCATCTCACACCCTCCCCAGCTTGTAAATTCTAACTCCAATTCCCCTAGCACTCCAGAAGGCCGGGGGACTCAAGACCTACCTGTTGACAGTTTTAGTCAAAATGGTAGCATCTATGAGGACCAGCAAGACAAATATACCTCTAGGACTTCTCCGGAAACCTTACCCCCTGGTTCAGTTCTACTAAAGTGTCCAAAACCTATGGAAGAAAACCATTCAGTGTCTCACAAAAAGTCCAAAAAGAAGTCTAAAAAACACAAGGAAAAGGACCAAATAAAAAAGCACGACATTGAGACTATTGAAGAGAAGGAGGAAGACCTTAAGAGAGAAGAGGAAATTGCCAACCTAAGTAACTCCAGTCCAAATTCCAATGGAGGTATTTTGCCTTTGTAAAAAAACTGACTAAATGTGCTAGATGAACTGGAAGAGCCTGGTAGAGCATATTTTCATGGGTTTGAGATTATATGGTTTTTAATTAGTAATGCTTTTTTTTTTAATAATGTTTTTCTAGCAAATGACCATCCATTTAATTACTAAGTTTATTACTATTATTGCTGTTAATTACTAAGATTATTTATATCTTATGATTGTGCTTTCAAGCAGATTTTTTTTTCATTTTACAGCAGTTTTTCAGTCTCCTTTTGGCCAACTATTAAACATGGTTTCTATATTTCTTAATAAATGGCATTTGAAATTGACCCTGTCATCCTCCAGAGACTCCCTTTTGGAAGGTGGACTTTGATGCTTTTTTTCTATATCTGTTATGATATTGTACAACTTCAACATGACCTATTATATGCCATTTTTGAACTGATTTAACCAGACACACAATTAGCAATGAAAATATTCATTTCCTTCTTTCCCAAAGAAATGGGGTCACCCTGCTTTAATTAATATTAGCACAGGGGAAATGTCAAATTTTTTATAAAACAGGCAAGGTACAATTACATTTGCAGATCCATAACATCATCTTCATTTGGAGTGAAAACAATTTGTCTTTTACAAGGCCACTAGATATTATTAGCTTAATAGATCTTAAGATTTTTGTTTTTGTTGGGTTTTTTTTCAATTTTAAGAGTCCTATTTTAGTGAACTAACATCAATTATTATTTGTAAAATTTACCATTTCAGGCTTTAGGGTGCTTAAAATCCAACTAGAGACCCAAGGAAGCTTAAAATGATGCTTTATCTCTAAAGAAAAGCTAATCAGTAGAAAAACTGCTTACCCGATCATTAAAAACTATGACAAAATTAGATTTTCTTTCTTTTTTTGTTCAAAGTTGTCCTCTAAAACTTAAGGTCTTGCATGCCAGCACATAGAAGATCCAAGTTCATCATTTGGGATTGCTGCCAATTTTTAACCCAGAATAGCAAAGGCACAATTACCCAGAAAAACACAACTTCAGAAAAGTCACTTTAATGAACAGAATTGTAAGGAGTTATCTTTCTGTATTTTGCCCATAACACTGAAAGTTTATAATCCTTAGATTTAACTGACCATTTTTGCCATATAAGAGAAACCCTGATTATTTTCTTTTAGTGATACTTCCAAAGAAGGAGTTGTAGAATAATATGATACAGTACATATTGACCTGGATTGGGCATATTGCACGTCAGAGCATATCTGTTGAAATATTTCAATCAGTGTAAAACTATACAATGGCCCAAGGGGTATGTGTAAACTTTTTCCCTTCAACACTCTTATAGTTGAGTTTGTCAGGTCAGGAAAAGACATGAAGGAAGAAGTAAAACTCCATGTTCGGAGTTAATAAGCCAGTGGGTGGGTATACCCCACTCTCCAAACGTCCCACCCTCAAATGGTGTTGCTGAGTCAGCGGCTAGTAGTGTCAGAAGGATTGGATTCCAGTGTGTTGGGACCTACAGCAGAGATTTGAGTGTTATGAGAGTTGGAGACCTGGAGAAGCAGACCTACTCCTTTGAGTCCTTTACTGAGGATAGTACCTTTCAGAGCCAACTGGGACCATTACAAACTGAGGACAGATTCAGACCCACATCTCCTGCATCTTTTGGCACTTGTCTGGTGTCTGTGACAGAGGGGAAGCCAGATGACTTGTACTTGATACCTTTTCCTTTAAGACTCGGGCTGTTGTAAAAAGCATGCTTTTGCCCAAGCCTGCATCAAACTTATATAGGTGAACAATATGCCCACAGAGTCTATATAATTTGTTTAGGGTACTTTGTCCTGTAACGTATTTAATAGTAAACTGACAAATGATCAAATGTTCACTTTTGTATTATATGTTTGTCAGCAGACATAGTTAGGGTTTGAGTTATCAGTTTAACTCTGCTTTGAGTGATAAAAAATTACCCTGATAAAAAGTCTAAACATAGCGTTTAGGAATGATACATGTAAGCAAATGGAATACTGAGGAATTCATACACTTTCACAATATAGCCTAAGTGACTGGCACTTTTTTTGTCCCAAAGGGAAAAAAATTCTGTTTAGTATTATGAGAGCTAGAGATTAGAGTAATGTAAATCAACATTCAATAATACCTTATTTTAAATTACCTTAAACCAATGGGTAAACTTCCTACCCACTTCCACCGTCTGCATACAAAAAAGAGAGGCAATAAAAATACAGTGACCAAAGCAGTCTGCTACCTGACTTTATTGTCTCATCTGCCTTGTTTGAATCTCATGAAAAGTAGACGTTGATGTAAAATTTGTATCTACCATTGTCTGGCTGCATCTGCCACCACAATCTTTGAATTGCTGGGCAGATGCCACAACTGTTGTTGAAAGAATAGAAGATTGACCTTGGGTTAAGATGGAATTCCTTTATTGTGCAGACACTGCAGTAGCCAGGGTGCTTTAAATGCCTGGCGTCGGTTCTGCTGGCGCTGGTCATAGGGCCTCTATTGTTCGTGTTCAATTGTATTCCTTGCTCACTGTTGCTTATTGAGATGGGAGAATAGAATTTGAGGAAAAGTGTTCCAGATGTTTCTAATCTATTTTAGAATTATAGGCATTTGATAACTTTACTGGTTGGTGAATGCTTTGAATTATTTTTTTTTTTCATAGGAGTTAAAGAGGGTTGCATTGCCTCCACGGAACCTTCAACAATTGAACTCCCAGATTATTTGATGTAAGTTCATATGTCTGCCAATGGAGACAGCTGTTTAATTTTAGAAAGTTTACAAATTCTTTTCCCATAATTTGCAAATGAGAAAAGTAAGAAGTTCCAGATATAGAGTCCCAGAGCCACCCCTGCAATTGAAAGGCTGCCATTAAGTGGCCTTTCCAAAGACTTCCCAAGTCCACCCTTGTCTGCATGCGCAGGTTTTGCCTCCCCCTGCTCTGAGCTGCATTCGTTGGCCTTTAAGTATAGAGAAGCCTGTCCTTTGTTCCAGGGCCAGGCAAGCATTTGATTATGGAAGATTTCAGGGATCTGACTGTTCAAAGCTGACAGTCTATCAATGCACATTCATTCACTTGGGCCCCCCAAAGGGACAGTTTATTACTGACAAAGCGCTTGAACCACTGCACTTAATAATACAAAGTAGAGATAGATTGATTTGTATTTAAATAAAGTTCTGCCTTGAAATTAATTTTCAGAGGAGAGGCTAGTAAAAATACATTTTACTTTAGTACTGGTTATAATTTCCTTGTTATGACAACAAGTTGCTAAATGCTGAGCTAGGGACATTTTTGTAACTGGTTATCACAGAAATTATAACTTGGACACATAATTCTAGCTTTTTTACAGGATAAAAGGCTTCTGTAAGAAGAAAATAATTAAGCTGCAAGAGCCTGAAAAAGTTGAGAGTGATGAGGCAAACAGATCTGACTGCAGATAGCTTTGAAAATGAACAAATGTGCAAAATAACTAGAATGTAAAATGAAAAATGGAATCTGGGCTTGGGCTATATGATTTTTTTTTTTCTGTTAGTAGTATCTCACAGTAGACAAAGTTAAGCTATGCTGTTTAGCCCTGCTCATTTCCAGAGTAGAATACATTTTAGATTTAAAACATGTCACTTCTTAACAGTAGCGGGAAAGCTATACTTTTTGGGGAATGATACAGCCTGAAACCATAATGCTGGTTATCGTCTCTTAACTAACAGGAACCCAAGAAACCATGTTGTGTACTCTCTCATCTGAGGTAGTATATGATTTTAGAGATCTGAGTGGGGAGACTTGAAAGGTAGCTACCATCAGGTTGGTAAGCTGTCAACAGCCAGGCACCCAGGACCACCACTGGCTCTGCTGCTGAGGGGTTCACCTCTCCAACTACAAATCACTTCTCCTTAAAAGTCTTCTGAAAGTCGGCCCCCTCAAATAGCAACCGCCAGTATGGTGCCCTGATTCTTTTGTGGTAGATTCTGAATTCCTCTTTTTTATAATAGTGACATATACTTACTTGTTACATATGACAAAATCAGGTGGGGAGACTAAAAAATAATGCCAAACTTTTCCCCATGGATTCAAGGCTGATAACTGTTTTGCCAACTTCATTAGTTAGTTAATTCTGTATTTAAAAGGTTTTTTTAAGGTTACTGATCTAAAGACGGTTGCCAGATCTGCCTCAATGCACTTCTGTATATTTGTCCTGTTTCTAGTGCTTTGTGATTGTTTGCTTAATTTATTTAAGTAAAAGCAAATTTTTTCACAAAAATTAAGTCTTATATAAGTATAGCAAATTTTTTAAAAATGGTGAGAAAGCATGAATTTTCAGGAAAATTACCAACAATACAGAACTTAAGTTGCCTCATAAGAAAACCGAAAGGACGTACTACAAAACCTAAATGATCGCCTTTGAATAATTCTTACTTAACTACAATAATTTCTAATTTTTATATAATGAGAACACTTTTGTTGCTTGTGGTTATGAGTTACCCAAAGTATTTAAAATTTATTTCCATCACTGCATTAAAAGCCAACTGTAGAACCATAACAATCTTTGTCAAAAATAGTGAAATGCTTTCTGTTAAAATGCCAGTATAGTCTCTTTAATAGCAACACAACTGTTGGCCAATATGGTATTTTTCCCTAAGGAAATTATTAATATTAAATAAAATACTGAGGGTGTGATTTCAAGAAAGTGGGGTAAATATATAATAAATTAAGTCTGAGTTTCAGGGTTGCTTTAGCTAGCCATTTTGTTGATACATGCTTATCCCCAGGGACCTCTTTTTACCCTGAGGCTCCCTCTGGTGTGGAGTGAAGACAACCCGTGTCTAGGAAGGACAGCTTCTCTGCTTGGCTAGCCGTGTTCCTTTTATAGCTAAGACACCAGGAGGGCAGCTGTACATCAGCATACTATTGCTGTCTCAGTTACACTCAGAAAATTAAACCTCCACACTGTCTAACTCAGCATGAATAAAAATGTTAATGAGGACACTAAGTTTGCTCACTGCATCACTTTTCTCACATTTCCTACTAGGCATCTGCGATATAGCAATTGAAATAAAACTGGCAAGATTATATAAAACCATTTGGAGAGGACTTAACTCCAAGATTTTAGCCCAGTTAAGAATATATGTGTCCACCCAGGGGACATTCTGAAGCTCCTGTCACCTGCCCACAATTGCTTTGAAATGTCAATTTTTAATGCAAAAAGTCAAGGGAATTTTGTATTCTGTGGCAGGAGCACATAGTGCCAAGAACCAGACAATTCCCAGATCCACAAACAAATAATGCTGTTTGTTTTAATGTTAAAATACTATTTTAATTTGCTTACCACTGAATAAATTGACACTCTAGAAAAATGGCCTTCACTTATCAGGACCCTCGGGGTGTTCACACTCCAAAGTAAAATACAGATTTGTGACATTTTACTAAGAATGTAAATTAGACTAACAGTACAACAGCGACTTTCTGTTCAACATATATCTGTATGATATTTAAATGTTTGAAAAGAACTAGGCAAATGTGCCTTTTGGGTCTAACCCTCATTTTAAAAAATGCTAAATAATTTCCCTTTTGTGTTTTCTGTATTTTCCTAGTCATAAATATTAGGAAAGGGATAGAGGAAGCAAGCCTGAGGCACCTCGTTGAAGATTTCTGCTGGTAGCACGTCTGAAAGGCCAAAAGACAGACTGCCTCTCGTAAAGTAATGGGTCCAGAGAGAGCTTTGACTTCAGCACTTAGTGACTGCGTGACATTCTCCTGGTTTCACGTTACCCATCGAGTCTTTCTGTCTCGATGTAACTCATAACAGATGGGTTGGCCTCTACCGTTAGTGTGGTAGTGAATTATTTTGGATAGAGAAAGGTTCAGGAAGCTAGGTCTATGTCTATATTGTTTCTTTTTACGTAGTTGCACTTTAATTCTGTTGCTACCATGTCTTTTTTACATTTACTCTCCTTCACAGAAGCTCTTAAGCTCTCCTGTGTGATAATTTCACCTGGAAGGTGTTTGAAGGAGGGACCTGGCGGCAAACCCATGGCAAAGCATCATTAAATACTAGTGATACATGCATGGATATAGTTTCTAAATGTTAGGGTTTTTTAAAAGTAGGGCATTAAATATATACAACTATTATGTATTTATAATAATGAAAAATAAAAAACTTAAAAATAAGTAAAAAAGTCTAAATATTTGGTTTAAATCTCAGACTTGTGCAATCATGTTTCTGTGTGGTTACTCTCCATTTGTCTTTTTCCTTTTTTTCTTATTAGAAAATATATCGCTATCGTCTCCTATGAGCAACGCCAGAATTACAAGGATGACTTCAATGCTGAGTATGATGAGTACAGAGCTTTGCATGCCAGGATGGAGACTGTAGCTAGAAGATTTATCAAACTAGATGCACAAAGAAAGCGCCTTTCTCCGGGCTCAAAAGAGTATCAGGTAAATGGATTTGCTCCTACATGGACTGACTTGTTTTTCCCTTCATATTTTGCCTTCTTTCTTTCCCTGCCCCCACCCAATCCCAGCCATCCCACTGGCCTTTAGAGCAAGTCCAGGCAGTCCAGCCTGTCTGCTGCTTTAGGAAACTAAATATTTGAAATAGCTCTTGAAAATAGATTAGCACAGTAAACCCGTATTTCCACCAGTGGAAAAAACGTCGTGCCACAGTAACATAGTATATGGTGTATTGAGAAAAACACCAATCACAACTAAATAGGAAAAAAGTTGAATCTTGAGGTTCATTTAAATATTTGATTAAGACTATAGTGCCTAGGGCTAGTGCTGTCTCCCAAAACTGTGCTATTTCCAAGTAAATTTTTTAAAATTATTTTTTAAAGAAACCCCGGTCTGACACAGAATAGGGAAGATATAGACATAGGATATAAAGGGGACTTAATACCACAGAGGTTTGGGGTTTAATTGAAAAAAAGTTCGGTACTTCTAGCTGTTCCAGAGACTGACCTTTGTTAGCTAGTATTAGTCTGTTTCCACTTCCCTACTTTAAGTGTTAATATTACTGCAGGTGACAAAGAGCAGTAGATGCCTAACCTACCTCCTGATTTTTTTTTATAGTTCTTAGCAAAAGGATTAATAGAAGTGAGTATTTCCTTCCTCATGTAGGCCAGATAATTATGTGGTACTTCACAGCTATGAATGGTTCGGTGCCTCTAACCCTGCCCTCTACCACTGGTTCTGACTGGAACCTACAGGTGATAATGGATGAGTTTTCCCACAACAGGAAAAACAGCCCAAGAGCATTTGTGTCCTAGAGATTCAACATGTCTTCTGTTAATGGGCTTTAGTCTTTTCAACAAGCTAGTGAAAGTTATAGAAGACTTTGCCAGAGTAATCAGTGTTTGGGTTGTAAGAGGTTGGTGATATGGTGTTTTGGGTGTTTTGGGGTTTATGTTTTTCTACATAATTATTTATGAGTGTACATGATTATATTCAAACCAAAATGTAATTCCAAGGACTGCCGAGTGCTAAGAGTGGGCTTTGGAGCCTCACTACCTGGCTCAGATTCCCAGCTCTGCCATTTAATATTTGTGTGGCCTTGGGCAAGTTACTTAATGCCACTTTGCCTCAAAGTCCCCACCCATAGAATGGGATAATCATAGAGTTGTGAGGAATAAATGCAAGTAAACATTTGTAAATGGCTTAGACCCATGCCTGGTACTTGGTAAATAGTGCTAACCAGCTAGTTTTCCCCAGCCACCTGATCCCTCCAGCAGCCCCAGGGCAATCATTATTACTAGTGCCCAGTGTATCCTTTCAGAAGTGTGTTTATGTGTGTGGTGTGTGCATGCATGCATACGTTGTATGTATATAAAATACGTGTACATACAAGTATATTCACATAGGCACCGTATTTAATCAAATCTGAGGTTTCTTCACTTGTAAGATGCACCCCATGACTTACAGTATGATATGTTATTGTTTATCCTGGTTTCATCAAAATGGGAAGAAATTAGCATTTTACAAGTAATGAAATCCTTAGAATATAATACTATTCTATTTCTCCCTTTTAAACACATGGTATCAAACTGTATTGTTTCGCACTTTGCTTTTTTCACTAAACAATATAATGCATCTTAGAGAATTTTTTTTATATCAGTACATAAAGCACTTCCCCATTTTTTAATGGCCTCTTAGTATCCTTTGTATAGATTGATGGACATTTTGATTTTGTTTACTGTCATTTGCTGTACAAATTGTGCTGCAGTGAATAACCTTGTATATGCGTCATTTCACTCAGGGTCAAGTATATCTGTAGAATAAGTAAGGATTGCTGAGTCAATTTTGCATTTGCTGTTATAGCTGTTGCCAAATTGCCTTCCATAAAGATAGTACCAAGTTACATTCCCACCATCAATATTTCCTACACTCTTGCTGAATGCATGTTAGCTATTTATATTGCCCCCCCCCCTGCAAAAAACGTTGTTCTCTTCTGATTTCTAATTTTTAATTTTGTAGAATGTTCATGAAGAAGTCTTACAAGAATATCGGAAGATCAAGCAGGTAAATATTATCACTGTTGATTTTCTGACCTGTAGTTGAGAAGTGTTATAAATTGTGCAATCTAATTCCTCACTGTTTTTTTTCCTCTGCAGTCTAGTCCCAATTACCATGAAGAAAAATTCAGATGCGAATATCTTCATAACAAGCTGGCTCACATCAAAAGACTAATAGGTGAATTTGACCAACAACAAGCAGAGTCATGGCACTAGACCTCTGCTTGGACCAGAAGATGTGAATAAACTTAAGCTTATTTATTTAAAATTCCAAATGAGTTGCTCTAGATTCTAAAAAGATGAAACTTTGTCTGTTGAAAAGTTTCAGTATTAGTAAACATGAGTTACTTTTTTTTGGTTTTTTTTTTCCATTTTATTTTGCTTCCCTGCATTTCGAAGCTGCTTTTTCTGATCCTTTTCCTCCTCCCCCTCAAGACTTGTGTTTGTTAATAGAAATAATTTTTTAGGTATTGGGGATCCAGTGTCTATACTTCAAATCAGTTTTTTTTCCTCAAAAACTTGTGTTTGTCATTAGAAATGATTTTTTAGATATTGGGGATCCAATGTTCACACTTAAAAGTTGTGTGTGTTTAAAAAAAAAAAAGAGTAACGTGCAAGGTGAAATGCTTTTGGATAAACATAAGCCTATTTTCTGACCTTTCTTAATGCAAACTCTTTGCCTTAAATGGTAGAATATTTAGAAATTTGCACAAAATACAAAAAAAAATTAAAACATTGTCTTGGAGGGTTAAAAAATAGAAAGGTATATGAGTATGTATATGTGTCTAGATTTGCATACCCATATGTATTTACAGACTGACTCGATCTAGAACATTAAATCCACCCTGCAAGTTAACCCCCCATTGCAATGGTTGCCTTAAGGTGTTTGCTAGTTGTGTACGTAGTGTGGTTAATCATTAGCTACACTGCTTCCCACTTGATTCGAGCAACGGGAAGCATACTGTGGCCTACCAGCGTCTGGAAGTGTGTGCTCCACCTGTATGTGTGCAGAGGTGGTGTGGATGTGAGCGTGCATGAAGGAAAAAAAGCTGCTACTCTCAGTAGGCCAAACGCTCAGGTTAAACAACTGACGAGTGTTACTGTAGGGTTTGTTTTGTTTTAGTTTTTTTTTCTGTCAAATTGCTACTTCTTTTGTGGAAAACAAAAGCATTTCCATTTCAACAGTTTGTCAGCTTTATTAATGTTGGGCAAAAATTGATATGAAAATGAAACAGATCTATAGTTTTGGGGCAAAATTATAAAATGTGTAGGTAACCTATTTATATACTGCTATAAAGTATTTTTTGAAGAGAGATATGCAAAGAAGCTATTACCTACATGAGATGTATATTTAAAGATTTTTTTTTATCCTGGGTGCCAGGAATATAAAGAAGAGTGGATATATTTAACCATAACATACTGTGATTCATCAAACAGCACAAGCTTTCATTTCATGGAGTTTATCTGTTGACGTTGATTTAAACTATCACTTGTTTTATCATGTGGGAACATAAGTTATGTAGTCAAAAATATAAGGATTTTGAACCAATGTTGATTCAAATTGTGTTGTCTTATTGTATTGTCTTTTCAAAGTGCTGCCAGTTGAAAAGGGAAGCATTATGTTTACAAATCTGTTTTGAAATGTTTGCCAAAATTTTGGTAGTGTCTTTAATAAAGATATTTGTCTTCAGCATCCAGAAAAATAAATAAGTAATGTTGTTGTGTATCACTGTAAACCAGAAAATGTTGGTATCTAAAAAACATGAGAGAGCGTGTGGATTAACTTTTCTCTTTAGAGTTTTTCTAAAACATTAAGTGGAAAGATTAGATACTGTATTAAAAGTATACACAGGTGTACAGACTATACAAAGACTGAAACAAGATCCTTTTGCACTACAACTCTATAACATTACTGCAGAAATTTTATTTCTATGTCGCATGGTCCTCTAGGGAATTTCTATTTCTTTTAGCGTTGAGATCCCTGGTGCTCTTCCTTTTACCTCAAAATTGGTACAATCATTATTAAATGTTAATTTATTTCAAACTTTCAATTGAAAAAAGAAAGAAAAGGAAACGTATTAATCAGGGATAAATTTGGTCCTCATGTTATTATGGTAGAGTCTCCTGAGGGGTGTGTCTATAGGTGATGACCTATTTCTTAGATATCTTAGCCTTTTAATCAAAGATTGTGTGCTATTTGCTATGAGCAATGTTTCTCAAAAGCAAGGTGCTTGGACCATTTGCATCACCCAAATTAGAATCTCTGGGTATAGGGCCCCCAAATATCTGCATTTTTACAGATTTCCTATAGGTGACTTTTACAAGCTAAAGTATGAGAACCATTGGCTTGGATGTAGCTCTAAACTTAGTTCTTGAAATCTTGAATTGAAGGTCAGCTGTTGACTTTTTCTTTTTAAGCCCATCACTATCAGCAGGTACAAATCACTCGTCCCCTGTGCATGATCTGAGGTGCCCCCCTCAGTTGTTTCACTGCCAACTCTTATGTCAGAACTTGTTTACAAACAAGCCCTCCAGTTGGTTAATTGTTATCCACTTAACCTATCCTCTACATCAGCACGTCTTCTGGTTAACATGTTGGGTAACAGTGGAAGCTGGAGATGCTTAATGGAAATCCAGCAATGCACACCCTTAGACTTGACCACATACCAGTAAAAGCCTTAATTTAGATTTTTGTTGTATACATTGGACAGATCTTACAAAATGTTTATCTGTCTATTGCAAATTTGAGAGTTATAAATCTCTGGATCTGCTATTACCCAAGGTTGCATGTCTTTTGACGATGGGCATGAGCCTATTAAAATATTTATCATCATTTTTCATCACCTACTGCAAGATTTTTACATTCTTGCAAATGATTGCTGTAGGAATGGGTGGACACTTGGTATCAGTTACTCTAATGGAAGATTTTATTTCGTTTTTTGGAAGAACAGTACGTGTAAAAATTGTGATTAGAGAATGAGTTGTGTTGTCTTTTCCATCACATTTCATCAAAAATAATTTGAAGGACTCTTTTTACCAACACCCTTAAATCAACTCCAGACTGAATGAGCAGCTAATTTAAAATAAACTGAGAGAATATATTAACTAGATGTGGACTTTTTTAAAACATGGGTATTTCAACTCCTACCTTATTAGTTATTTCCCTTGGAATACTTTAGAGGGGTTAACTTTCAACTCTCTGAGTAGTAAAGGATGTTTAATACTTGCTCTCACAAAAGTGATTGGTGTGGTGAGTTTGCATTCCATGAATTGATTATAAAAATTCAGTATTAATTTTCTTTCCTCTCTGATTGATCTTATAACCTTTGTAGGGGTTTTCTTTTCCCTTAAAGTGTTTCACTTTATTATGTAAAACAAATGCATACTTGCATGTTAGAAGGAAGATGCTGAAATGAGGTTTAGGCAAAAATGGTCCATCAGTTCAGACACTCTGCTTGGGTGCCTTACCCTTTCCATTACTGTGTGCTTTGCTTCTGGAACTTGGCTGAAACTCTTTAGCCAATTTGTTTTATTTCTAGCAATATGAGTGTCAGGTCACGTATGCTTGGTATATGCCTTTACTACTTTTGAAGTTCTACAGTTTATTACTTGCCCAAGTGTTACTAAATCCTTTTCTTATGTGTACTGGATGAGAAAAAAATTCAAGCCAGCACTTTGAGAGGAACATTTTGGGAAAGGATATTGACTGCCACTACTAAATGAAGGCCGCAGAAGATGTTATCAATGTTATGTTATTTGTAACCTGAAAATTGAACAAGGGTGTGAGGCTCATTTCACACGATTTTGAAGTGTTAAATATATATATATCTATGCTGTTTCTCAGCTGTTCCACCCAAACCATGTTAGGACTCTCAAAGGTAAAATGTCACAGGGGCTTTCCAGTTGTTACTGAGCTCAGTTATGGTGGTCCCTGTTGTTCTACACCAATTTCAGTTCAATAAAAATGTTAACTTTGCAATTCTGGTACTTGTTTTTCCTTTGTCTCATTTCAAGGCTCTAACTTTGTTTTAAAAAACAACAACCCCACGACAAAGTGT
This sequence comes from Indri indri, assembly GCA_004363605.1. Taxonomy (NCBI): domain Eukaryota; kingdom Metazoa; phylum Chordata; class Mammalia; order Primates; family Indriidae; genus Indri; species Indri indri. Next base: position 19,705 of record RJWJ010024140.1, read on the forward strand.
TCTCTGATGCCCTAATGTAAATGATCTTCTTGGGACAGAGATATTGCTTGGCAGTGACTCCGGGAAGTGGGTCAGGGTATTTGCCCTAGGACCCTGCCTGTTTTACTAGTGTAAGACATGCCCTCTGGAGGCAGCTTCTGCTAGGGGAACAATAATCATACTTACCATTTATTAAGGGTTTTCTATTCACATTTTTTTGCATGCACTGCACAGTCCCATTTTTCCTCAGCACATGTTATCTCTCATTTTACAGGTGAGTAAACTGAGGCATAGAGAAGTTAAGAAACTTGCCTGTCATACAGCTATTATATGGCAGAGCCTGGGAAGCCTGACCCCAGCATCTTTGCTCTTAACCACTTTTCCATACTGCCCCTTGTATGTTTATATGGGGTAAGACTACTCTTTCCAAAGTGGCAATTCCAATGACACCACATTTGATTCCAAAGAGGCTTGAATGTGGGGGTCAAGGTGCTGTCTGGATTATTCTCAGTGAGTTGATTTGTCAGAAATGATAGACTATATTTGAAGGGAGGCCAAAATGTTTTTTGAGGAAAGGTCGTTTCCCCTATGTTCCCTTGACTTTTGAATGTATGCGGTCTTAACGATGGGTGTTTGAAAGTGGGGCAGTGCAGGTGGAGGTAGGAGGGAGGGGTCCAGCCTGTAATCGTACTGTTTTCTCTTCATAGCGAAAGGCTGTCTCAGGAAGAGGCTCCATCTGAATGAGACGTAAGGACATTCTCCTAGCTAAATCCTTAAGCTCTAGTTTCTAAAAGTTTCCTGAAGAGATAATGGAGGAAAAGAAAGCCTCAATTGAGCATTGATATTAAAAACCTAGAACACCTTGTGCCAGTGGTGCCTCTGGCCAGGTTTAGAAGGAGGCTGAGAATGAGTGAGGTCCTGGATGTTGTTACTGTGTCGGAAGCCCTCCCCAGGCCCTCCCCTGCTAGACCTCGGACAGTGAACGTGCCTTTCAGCATGACTCCCTGGCCCCGGCTGGAAAGTGAAAACAGGTCTCCTTACTGGGGTTGGAGGGGGGTTCATTATTGTTTGTAGAACATTTGGGAGTTCTGTGAAAAAATAGCTAAATTACAGATTATCTGCCAAATGCAGTAAGAAATGTTTGTTGAAGCTTTATTTTCCAGGTGAGAATGAATTCATTTTGACTGATTGCAAAGGGGGCCAAAACAGAGGCAGTAGGTTCCAAGGTGGGGCCTGCTTTATTGAATCTAGATGTCTACTGTTTTTACCTTTCTGAGATTGGGACAAGATGCTGTCAGTGGCAGAAGGAGGCTCTGATACTTTATAATTGCTTAAGTCTCAAGTTGGGGGTCAGATGATGCTGCCGTGTGTGATGGTGGAGATGTCGTTTTCGACTCTTGCCTGCCTGATTCAACTGGCCAGCCAGGCTGGTTTCTCTCACTGTAATTAGATAGTTGGTACAATACGGGCATTTGTAGATGGACAATAAGAACTCCATATCTAGGTCTATGAAATGTAGGAGAGTGTTTCCTAAAGATGAATTCACGTAATTAGCAGGCACGGTTGAGCTAAAGCTGGGCTTCTAGAGGCATGGCTGACTGCCCTCCTATCCTTCATGAATTCCCAACAGGCTCACAGAATCCCACTGTGGTGCGCATGGGCAGCATGATCTGCCTCCCCAGTCTCCTTGCCTGCGCCTCCCACTCTGCACACCAGTCAGCCCTCGGGTTCTCCTCTCCCCAGGCCTCACATGCTAAGTCGGCTCTGCCCCGCCAGCCCACCCTCCACCCCGTCCTCACTCGGCTACGTCTTCCGCATCCTTCAGATGTCCACTTAGACATCACTGCCTCCAGGAAGTCTTCCCTAACCTCCCAGACTAGCTGGGTTCACCCTGATATATGCTTTTTCATTTTATACTTCTCCTTTGTGGCATTTATCGTAATTATAACTGGATGCTGACTGCATTATTAAGTTCCATGAGAATAGAGACTTATTCACAGGGTGTCCCCAACACCTAGCCTAGTGCCTGGCATTTAAAAGGTGCTCAATAATAATTTATTGAAAGAATGAGGCAGACTGTTCATATAGGTCATATTTAAAATTCATGCAGCCAGAGGATTTGGATTACCGCAAGAATCTGCTATATCATTCGGGTTCGTGTGCCTTGCCAAAGTCATGATTTACAAATTAATGATGGTAGACTGGTGCCCATGGCAGACTGACTTGACTTTGGGAGTCCTTTTGCCATGCTTAACAAACTGGGCATCTTCAAAAAGAACATTTCTTTCCAATATTAGCATTCATACCTCTAGTTACCTGCGGGATCTGAGCATCTGAACAGTCTATAATTATTTGGAATATGAAATGAAATGGTTTTCAAAGTTACTTTTATTATTTGCCATAACATACAGATAGGCAAGTTCTGATTTCATTTCCTAATACTACGTATTTTTCCATAGCTTTCTCTCACTTCTCAAGGATATGGTAGAAGACAGCAGTCTAAAATCGGTGTTGCATGTGCATTCTTCCATCTTCATTAAAGCGTCTCTAGCCTGATATTTCTTTAAATTTGGCATGTGTTTTTATTGACATTGATTTTATGCCTAGCACTTGTGTAATCTTCCAAGTGGTAGACATCCTGAGGACAATCAAAGGGCTTTGGGATTCCTGTAACGGTAGAGCTAACAGAGCCCGTCGACAGTATCCAGAACAACTGCCTTCATTTCACAGATGGTGAGATGAAGATGTCTAAGTAACAGCACGTGGCAGAGCAGGATGAGACCCCTGGAGCTTACACACTTCTAGGTAGGGCTGAGAACAGCCTAGCAGCCACTGCTGGAAAATGATACAAAGACGGGGAGTGTCGAAATGCCAGATGGGCATAGCAACTCAGAGCAGGGAGTCAAGCCAGACAGCCTGGCTTAGAGTCCTGCTCTGCCTCTCACAAGCTACAGACCCTGGGCAGGTTTATGCAGCTCTCCCTCCACCCTCAGTTTCCCATCCAGGAATGGGATAGTACCTGTCTCAGAAGTTGTTGTGATAACACATATGTTGAGAGGTGCCTTGCATCTAGTAAGCTTTTTTTTCCTGCCCCCCACTTTGCCAAGTAGCATTTTTTTTCTCTTTGAGACAGATTCTCATTCTGTTGTCCAGGCCAGAGTGCAGTGGCATCATCATAGCTCACTGCAACCTCAAGCTCCTGAGCTCAAGTGATCCTCCTGCCTCAGCCTCCTGAATAGGTGGGACTACAGGTGCATGCCACCATATCCAGCTAATTTCGCTATTTTTCTGTAGAGACAGGGTCTCGCTGTGTTGCTCAGGCTGGTCTCAAACTCCTGGCTTCACGCCATCCTCTTGTCTCAGTCTCCCAAACTTCTGTGATTACAGGTGTGAGCTACCACACCCAGCCAGTAAGTTTTCTGTATGTATTTTTATATTTTTAAATTATTTCTTTCCATCTTCTATTTGGACATGAAAAATTTTGTAGCAATATACCTAACAAACAAAGCAGCCAGCCCTATTGGGTTAATATAGATTTTTGCATAGCAGTGATTGAACTCCCATGGTATGTAGATTCAACCCAGAACGTTTCAAAGACTCTGCTCCTGACTTCTCTTTGAAATAAGTTTTTTCTGTGAATCTTTTCAAGTATCACATTATCTTCTCTTAGCATCACAGACCCCACTAATTTAGACATAGTGCTGATGCATTTGTTCCAAACTTAAGCTTAACTTTGAATATTCTCTGAATTCTCTTTTCCAGTTGTCTTTATAGAGGACAATTTTAAGAGCCTTTTTGTCCAGAAGCCTAGCACTTCTTGCCACCTCGTTACCAGAGGGGGTTGTTCATTACAGGTAAGATGCTTTAGATAAAAGGCTGCTGTGAAAATGATTCCCTCTTATGCCTGGAAGCTTTTTCTTCTCCTCCCAAGGATAGAGGATATCAGCCTTGTCAAAGGAGTGCCAGGAGGGTCTCCAGGGGTCTTGTGGCCACCTGAGCTATAGAACTCTGCAGCTGAGAACAGCCGTAAGGGGACACCAGGGACTCTTGGCAAAGCCACCTTTCTATCCACCCTCACCCTTCTTTCCTCTCTCTCTGCCCCTGTTGACAAATCTCTGTTGCTACAGCAGCCAATTATCACCACCCCACCTGCTCCTTCCCTCTCTTAACTCCCTACTTTTGCCCAGATGAACTAGCCTGGCTCCTCCCTTCTGTTAACAGGCACATCTTACCATTTTTGCCTTATCTTTGGTTAAAGATGACGTGGCTTATCGATGGTGATAAGACAAGTTCAGAAAGAGGGACCTGAAAGCAATACATGAAAAGTTTGGAAAGTAAGATTGAAAATGCCTTGTGGTATTGAGAGGAATGAACGGAACATACATGAACTCCTCCCTGGGTCTGAGTCCTAGATCTGGGATTTACCAGCCTGTGACCCAGGGCAATTTGCCTAAACCCCTGGATCTTCCTTCCATCATCTGTGATAAATCAGGATACTCTCATACCATGGTTATTAAATAAAGATTGTTGCATTGAACAAGAGGGACTGGGTAGAGAAATCATAAAAGCAACACTATTTCTTACCACGTGTGCCCTTACAAACCCATTTAGGGGGCCGTTTGCCTTCAGAGATGAAATTTCTGGCAGGTCCCATAATTCCTCTAGGACAGCTACTCTTAGTCTTGTGATCACATTTAACATGGGTCTCATTCGAGTACAGTCCAGTAGAATAATAGCCAAAATTCTGAAATGCATTTAACATTAAAGATTCTCTCTCTTCCGGCTTAGGCCTGCTTTAGGCTGGAAGCCAAGTGCTTCTTGACATCCTTCCCAGGGCGGAAGAAGAGGGTAGGGAGGAGAGAGAAAGAGCAAGAGAGGGCTTATTGAAGGGCACCTTTGAAATCCTTGGCCTTGAAGGCCTTGGTTTCCTCTCAGCATTGTCAGAACCTGTCCTGGGCAACTTGGATGCCTCTCTGGCCTCTCCGGATGCTGGCAGAGCCCCTCCTCTGGCCGGCCCTTGCAGTGGCCTCCAGCATCTGCCTCCAATAGCATCCCCTGGCTGCTTCAGGCAAGAAGCTAGTCGCTTAGGGCCCTTCTTTATTTATTGATACAAATATTTGTACATAGGTATGGATACTTGTGGTATTTTGTTTCATGCATAGACTGTAATGATCAAGTTAGGGTATCTGGGATGTTCATCACCTGGCGTATTTATCATTTCTGTGTGTTCGGAGCATTTCAAGTCCTCTGTTTTGAAATATGCGATACATTGTTGTTTAGTCGCCCTGCTCTGCTGTAAACATTAGAACTTATTCCTTCTATCTAAAAGTACGTTTGTACCTATTAACCAGCCACTCTTTATTCTGCTCCCACGTCCCCCTCACACATGTACTCTTCCCAGCCTTTGGTATCTAGCATGATTTTCTCTACCTC
>RJWJ010024141.1:0-25109 GCA_004363605.1 Indri indri
TGGCATGCTGTATCTACTTCTTAAAGAAAGAAAGACAGGATGCCATGTCAATCGGGAAGCCGGCGATGTCATGTCTCATACCTCTGCAAAAGCACTCGGTATATTGAAAGCCACAGACTATGGAAAAACCAGGCTAAGACCAGAAGCTGAACAGCAGGACCCAGTGGAACCGCGGCACTACCCTACTCAAAAACGTTGCATTAAATAACATTGTATCCCACAGTGAGCACATTCTTCCCCGTCCAAATCTCCCTCCAGCCATCCGGCTACATCAAGGACCCAGTCTCTGTTCAGTGACACTATGTCTTCAACAACCTTCTAACACTTGCTAATCTCTTTATAACCCAGAACAGGACACAGACAATACGAAGCCCAATCTCACGGCACTTTTGTATTTATTTTCGTCGTATTTATTTTCTTGGTTGCTTTCTACTTACGGCAAGCGATACTGGTTTTCCATGACAATAGTTGTACAAAGCTTAATTTTTAAATGCAGGTATGTTAAAAAAAAATCGAGTTGGCTTAAAGAAAATACATAGATGTGGCAAAAAGTCTGATGGTGGTATCAAACTTTTGAGTTTGGAAAATTCTGTCCTACAGAATCAAGTTCCAACTCTGTAGACTATTATTTCGGGCTGAACTCTTTCTCCTTCCTTGACTTGTTTATTTCCATGCAATTCCCTAAACACATGATCTCAAATGTCACTTCTCAGTGCCTTTGCTCAGAGTCCTCCTACCTCGAAGTCAGTTCCATACCCACCCGTGGTAGAGTGTGAAGATGACCCAAATCCTTTACCGCCCCGCTACCCCCCAACATCTCCACCCTTTGCAACATCCACACCTCTTCAGTTAAGGTGGCCATGTGACTTTCCTCAGCCAATAGAAAGACGCCTCTGTGTTTCTACTTGCTCTCTTGGGTCTCTGCCATCTCCATGAGAATGCGCCCAGGCTGGTCAACTGAAGGATGACAGACCGCATAGAGCAGAGTCAAGTTCTCCCAGACATCCCAGCCAAAACCATCCTAGCTCAGCTGACGGCCACCTGTTGCCTGGCTCTTGGCTGTAAGTGAGACCATCCCAGATCAGAAAAGCCACCAATCTGCCACTGACCCCAGATCCATAGTCAATAAATGCTCATGTTGTATGCCACTGAGGTTTTGTGGTTGTTTGTTACGCAGCAGTATGGGGACCCATAGCTAACTGATACACCACCCCATCAACTCTCATGAAAGTCTTTTTCTCCAAAGCCCACCTCAAATGTCACCTGCCTCAGCAAGTTCTTCTAAATTCTTCCTTGGGACTTTATTTGTACATTCTCTATTATAGAGTTTTTCACAGTTTTTCTTGTATTAAAATTGATTGACAAAGAAGACATCAGATACCTTAAAGATGCCCTTTCTAGATTTGGAAGAGGAAATGAAATAAGGGTAAAAATAAAAATAAAAGTAGCATTATTGAGCACTTCCATGTGCCAGGCCCATGCCGAAGGTCTTATATGCATCATCTCAATATATCCTTACATTTCCTTAAGACCTACATTTTACCAAAGAAGAAATTAGGCACAGAGAAGTTAAGTGATTTGCTCACAATCACACGGCTAGTTAGAGGAGAGCCAAGATTCAAACCCAGTCTGATTCAAAAACCCCAATGTTATAAAAAAAAAGATAAATTTATTTTAGTTTACTTTAATTATTTAGTAAACACAGGCATATATTTACCTTGAAAAAAAGTTAGAACATTTCTGATAAGGTGAAAGCTCCCTTTGCCCACTCCCACAAAAGCGGGTCCCCCTCTCTCTGGAGGTATCAGAGGTAACCACTGAAATTAGTTCAGTGCCCATCTTTCCAGACCTTTCTCTGCGCATTCTCATACACACACACGTGCCTGTTGAAACTCTGCAGTGCGGTTTTACACAGGACGTTTTTTTCTCACATAAATTGTATGAAGCACCATGCACTTCGCGCAGGTCGCTTTTTCACTTACTGGTAAGCCTGGAGGGTCTTACCGTGTTAGCTCGCACAGATCTGTCTTACTCTTTTTAATCTTCTGCATGAGGGATTCCTTTGATACCTGGTCAAAAGCCCACGAAGCAAGCAGTTCTGTGATGTCCACTGGGGGCATCTTTGTCAACCATGATAAAGCATTTTCACAACGGCCATCATGGCAGCCACCATTTACCAAACACTTACAGCGCGCCTGGCGCTGGGGGCCAAGTGCTTTGAATGTGTTCGTTCATTTTTAGTCCATGCAACCCAGCTGGCTGTGAGGCTGGTATTTTGAGCTCATTCTGTGAACGGGAAAACTGAGGCTTCAGCAGGTTATATCATATGCCCAGGTCCACAGAGGTACTTAAGGAGTCAGGAAAGCCAGGGTTTGAGCCCAAAGCTCCCTCTCTTTACCAGGACCCTGCACTATGAATTAGTCGTTCATGGCTTCTTCCCACTGAACTGAAAACCCAAAAGTTGGGCATCGATCCCTCGAGGGAGGGAGAGGGGGCATTATGCATCTTAAGAAGGCTTCCAGGTATTGTGGGAGAGGTGAGTTTCCGAATTCCAGCTCTCAGGTTTGGGCAAGTTGCTTCAGCTCTCTGAGCCTCTACTTTCTCGTCTGTAAAATGGGCGCATATATCACCTTTCCTCACAGGCCTGCTGAGGTATCACATGAGATGATGTCTGTGCAGAAGACACGCCCCACACACCCACGTCTTGTTGTTGAAGGAGTACTTGGATTCTGGGGAAGTGTTTCCAGGGTCACCCAGAGATTGGAATCCTGTACCTGCCTGGGAGCTAGAATCAAGGTGTGTCCCCATTATGATGCAGTAGAAATGAGGGGAGCGGGGTTAGGAAGCAGGTGGAATGAAGAAGCAGTTAGAGCAGGACTTCCCACATGGGGACTCGGAAGCCTTGTCCACCTGTTCCCCAAGGCCAGTGTCTTGCAATCACTGTGGCTGCCAGCAAACAGGGATTCGCTCTGAGCCAAATGCTGCGATGAGCACTTTTTACGAATTATTCTATTGAATCCTCACATCGACACCGTGACATAGGTCCAATGACTGTCCGCATTTTACAAAGAAGAAAATCGAGGCCCAGAAAGGTCCAATGACTTGCCCAAGGTCATCAAGCTACTAAGTGGAGGAATTGGGGTTTGAACCCAAGTCTAACAAACTCTAATTTATTGACTCACAAAGAACGTCACACCATGGGAAACGACACAGCAGCCAAAACAACAGGTATGGTATATAGCTGGGGTTTTCTTCCCCAGTACCACTAAGTCTTTATTTATTCATTGTATTTTCCCAGGAAAATAGAAGAGAAGGGAAAAGAGTCAGCAGCAAACATGGAGTTACTGAACATAAAATGCGTCTGTGTGTGTGTTTATATACAGGTACGCGCGCACACACACACACACAAACACACACACACACACGCCAGAAAGAACTTCCCCAAATGTGACCAACTGTATCTTTGGGTTATTACAGGTGAGATTTGTTTGCTTATTTCTGCTTCCATATCTTGTAATTTTTCTATAAACTCGAATTACCTATATGATAATTAGTTACAAATCTCATGAAAATCAGACATTTGCCAACAATGAAGACACACGGGTCATCCTAAGTGTCAGCCATCTCATTAAATAAGTTCTAACCATATGTGTGTGTGTATATATACACACACACACGCACCAGGCATTCCACTAAGCACTTAATAGACATTATTTCATTGAATCTTCACAACCGCCTCAGTAATATGCCCATTTTACAGATGAGAAAAGTGACGGTCATGGAGCTTAAGCACACCTCCCAAGGTACTAGATCATTTTACACTATTTCCCTCTTTCCCTAATTTCCTGATCATAAGAATTATCTGAAGATGTCTGTTACAAATCCAACCCCCAGGCCCCTCCCTTAGAAACTCCGATTCAGTAAATGTGGAGAAGGCCCAGGAATCTGTAAGAATGACAAGCACCCCAGTGATGCTGAGGATCGGCAAGCATGAGAAATGTCCACGCAGTGTCTGAATTATTATGTAATGAAAGCAGTTCATTTCTCAGACGATCCTACGTATCTGGGTCCCTGGGCAATAAAAATCAGGCAGGAGCCATATTCTAGAAGCGGGGGTGCAACACCCTTGGCAAGCAGCAGCCTCCAAGGGCCACGTGCTCATTTGGGCAACAGGTTCGCTTACTGAGCAGCATCTAGAGCAGTCAGCACCAGCCCAGGCCTGCAGGGGCTCCCAGTGGGGTGGGGAAGACAGATGTGCAAATAAATCACAAGGCCACACGGCAGGAGCCAGAACAGAAGGGCAGCCAAGGTTCAGTGTGGGCATCAGAAGACCAAATTAAGAGAACAGCCTCTTACAAAAACAACACTCCATTATCTCAGGATGACAGTGATGGGAGTTCTCTGTTTATTCTAAGAGAAGCAAGGCCTCTCATTCAGTCACTTAAAGATTTTTTTTTTTAGGTGCTTTCTAGATACACAGAGCCAAGGATACAAAAATCAATCGCATACTACCCCTGCCTTTAAGGCGGGGCTACCCCAAGCGAGGGTTGAAGGCAGGTGCCAGTTGCGCTCAGATAAGTACAGAAATCAAGCGAGAGCATTCAGACACTTTCATAGCTGTTGGACAGAGTAATCTAACATCTGTTGAATCTAATTTTCTCCAAATGAGCATTGGATTTTGTTCGGGTTTTTTTTTTTTTCCATTTCATTTTTCTAGTAAATTATTTTGATTGTATTTAACAAAAAGTAGTGGCTGCAAAGTGTCAGGAAAGAGAAAGGTGATCCTTCACCACCGAAGGCGTGGGAAGCGCTGACCTCCCCCCCGCCCCCCAGCGAACTTCAGTATTGATCTTCATCCACCGACGTCACTAAACAAATTATTTTCCAAAATGGAGCTTTCTCTGAGTGTCATGACAGTGCCGAAGTGAGTGTTGTTATTGGGGAAACTGGCGCTCGGGAGGTGTTGGAATCGTGCCCAAAATCACACAGACAAAAAAAGCATTGAGGTCAGGATTTGAACTCAGGACCTCTAATTCCCAGTCCTGTGCCTTCTTCACAATGCTCTGCTGAAACGGACCAACAAAGGTTGAAAAGAACAATTAGAAAAGGGCTTTTGCATGGCCTCATCCTGCCAGGTGGCCTCCTGGATTTTTAGGTCGCCCTCAATTCAAATCCATGCAGAGCTGAACTGCACAAAAAAAAAAAAGGTCCAAAGTTTCCATCTTCAAATAAAGAGACGCAGACACAGCACATCCAAGCACAGCCCGTCTGACTCTGCCCTGCCCGGGTGCAAGATGAGGTCCCCAGGGCGGGAGGTCAGAAGGGCCCCAGGCTGCAGGAACCCGGCCGAGGCGGGAACCAGAGGTGTAATTTTCCATCTCCACACCAGGGGGCAGCCTGGCACCTTCCACGGCGGATGGAAAATTTCTCAGGCCCGGCTCGGCGACTCTCCTCGGTGCCTTTTTACTGTACTCTGTATTAGCACGACGGTAAATTTAGCAGCATCGACAACAACAACAAAAAAAAAAAAAATTAAAAAGTCAAGACATGTGACAGAGCTAAAAATAATCGTGTCTGAAATCCCTGTTGGGAAACGGGGCCTTTTTCCCTCAGAATGTGGGCAAAACCCAGGGACCACGGGCGAGTCGTCGGGGTGCGGTTTGCCGGAGCCCCACGTCGCCTCCCCGCAGGTGCCGTGTTTCAAAACCGAAGTGGGGTCCGGGAAAGCTGGATGGGGAGGCGCTTCCACGAAATCGCCTCTGGTGTAAACCTCACAGCCACCCTCCTTCGCCCTATTTAACGCATGGGGAAACTGAGGCACGGCTGGCCTTAAGGTCACAGGGATAAAGGGGCGGGCTCTGCACCCCACGTCGCTGGCGGCAAAGAGCCCGAAGTCCCGAATCCGCCAGGTCCGACATCCCGCTTGCTTTTCCCGCCGCCCGGACACCCTCCTCACAACTTTGGGCCTCCACAGCCCTTTCCCGTCCTTCAGGTGTCACCTCCTGTTCCCGACCACCCCTCCGTGGCACCGTCACGCCGTCCCGCTTTTCCCCTTGGTGGCACTTCGCTACCTCACAGATCACCCTGTTTACTGGTTTCCATGGTTACGCCTCCCGCCACACACCATCGGGAGCGGGGGCTGTGCCCGTCTCCCCGCGGCGCTCAGACCCGCGCCCGGCACACAGGCGGCGCTGCGTACGTTCCTCTCGGCCTGTCAACAAACCCGCGTCCTCGGGGACGGCTGCCAGGCCTCGGAAAATAAACCCCGACACCGCCTCCAGCGGGCGCGGCACCTCCAGGCCCGGGTCCCTGGGCTGTGTGGCCCGGGCTCTCGGGTCATCAGACCCCGCCAGGGTAACGACATCGCTGCGGTGGCAGCCAGCGGCCCCGCGCCTTCCCGCGGTTGCCAGGGCGACCATTGTCATAACATCCCTGGCGCTTGCCGGGCCGGCTGACGGGGGAGAGAATTATTTGACCGGAGAACGTCTCGAGTGACCAAGCCGATTTGCATCCGCAGGCAAATTCCCCGCTGAGGGAGGCCTGGGAGAATGGCCTTCCCCTCTCCCCTCAGCCCTGGACCCCAGTGAGAACAGGAGCCCTGGAGCCAAGCAGAGGGACCCGCCAGTCAGGGACAATCCCCCAAGGATGCTGGCCCCCTCCCGCTGCTTTGGGTTCAAGCCTGGGTGTTTGTTGCTGGCGGCTCTTATTTCTCTTTACATTATTACTGCTGATGCACATTACAAACAATAGTAAAAAGAGTCTATATATTTAATGAGCACTTACTAGAAGTCAGGCCCAGTAGTAACTTCCCTACATAATTATTTTTATAATTTTAACATTTATGTTATAACAATACATCATGTTATATTTATATTGTATAATACACAGTCATAGATATATCATAGATGATAATTCACAAATACATAATAATATAATTATTATATTGCTATATATGAAATATAGCAATATTTATATATTTATATGATATAGTCTATACAGGTTGAGTATCCTTTATCCAAAACGTTTGGGATCAGAAGTGTTTCAGATTTCAGATTTTTTTGGATTTTGGAATATTTGCATATGCATCATGAGATATCTTGGAGATGGGATCCAAGTCTAAACACAAAAATTCTTTGATGTTTCATATATATCTTATACACATAGCCTGAAGGGCATTTTATACAATTGGGTTGCGGGGTTGTTGGAGTTTTTTTTTTAAGATTTTACTAGAATTTATTAACCCAAAAGGCTAGAAATAGCCACTCAAAATTTCCATCAAACTGGGGAGTTGTGCAACGTTTTATTGGATCTACAATTTTTTAAACTAATTTTATGTAGGAAACAAAGTTTGTGTTAAGTACTTCTGTGCAGGATTTTCCACTTGTGGCATAATGTTGGTACTCAGAAGTTTCAGACTGTGGAGCATTCCGGATTTGGAATGTTCAGATTAGAGATGCTCAACCTGTATTAGATATTTATAATAATAAAACTGACATTTGTTGATACTTTTTATATGCCAGCTCTGTGCCTACTGCTTTATGTTAATAATAATGCTGTTATTAATAAATCATTATACAATAATATATTCATAATCACAGCTAAGCTGTACCGAGCCCTATGTGCACAGCACTCAGCTAAGTGCCTTATTAACATTGTCTAATTGTCATACTCACCCTAAGGGCTAAGAACCATATTATTCCCATTTTGGAGATGAGAAAAGGAGGCATTGAGTAACAGTGTAACTTGCCTAAGGTCATATGGATAAAAACCAGGGAGGGAGGCTGTCCCCAACCCCGTCCCCTTCCTTATTTCCAAACCTTCAAAGTTGTCAAACTCGAGCTTACAGCAGAATCACCTGGGGGGCTTGTTAAAAATACTTGTGCTAAGCCCCCGCTTCTGCCCCAACCCAAGGCTACAGAATCAGATACTCCTGGGGACAGGGGCTTCTCTTTTCTTCTCTTTTCAACAAAGTCCCCAGATCGTTCAGACAGAGGTAAAAGTTTCAGAACCACTGCGCGGGGCTTTGCTGCCAGCCCTATTAGAGAAGGGTCTCTATCAGCCTTAAACACTGCAGTGCCCACTGGGTGATCCGACTGAATGAATGAGTCTTGACTCAGGAGAGGGAAGGACCAACAATCCTGAAATGGGGACTAGAAGTCAAGGGACAAAATAAGAATTCAGGCAAATTTAACCTGTGTCACCGTTGGAACCACTCCCAACCTTTTTGGAACAAGGGAGCCCTACACGAAAAGTAAGTAAATAGTAACACACACTTTTGTCCCAGGGATGGCTTTAGCAGGTCAAAGCCAGAGCCCGCCTACATTCCCTCCCCACTCTCACCTCCCCACATAACGCACACACGACTCGCCTCCTCTTAAATCAGTCACCAGGGGCCAAGCTGTACAGAGACGTATGAGCTTGTAGGGTGGGGACCCACCTTTGGCACCTACATTTTGAACCATGGGACTTCCTGGCAAGTGACAGAGAAATGGTGTTGTTAAAAAAAGAAAGAGGCTGGGCGTGGTGGCTCACGCCTGTAATCCTAGCCCTCTGGGAGGCCAAGGCAGGCGGATTGTTTGAGCTCAGGTGTTCGAGACCAGCCCGAGCAAGGGTGAGACCCTGTCTCTACTAAAAAAAATAGAAAGAAATTATCTGGACAACTAAAAATATAGAGAAAAAATTAGCCGGGCATGGTGGCGCATGCCTGTGGCCCCAGCTACTCAGGAGGCTGAGGCAGGAGGATCGCTTGAGCCCAGGAGTTTGAGGTTGCTGTGAGCTAGGCTAACGCCACGGCACTCGCTCTAGCCAGGGCAACAGAGTGAGACCCTGTCTCAAAAAAAAAATGGAAAGAAAGAAAAATAGCCAGTGGCAGGTGTATACCGGAGGAGGCAGGCAGAAGTTCTGAGACCCCTTGCCTGTGGTCCCTGCACTGCCGGAGGGACTTAGACCCAAGTAGCAGCCAACAACATCTGTGGAGTGTCTGCCCTAAGCAATATGTTGCTGTATTACTCATGGCTGAACTACCGGGCAAGCAAAGTTAAGATGCTAGACTCAAAGTGAGACCAGATGCATCTAGAATAAAACACATACGCACTGAAAGCTGGTCTCATGGAGGCATCCACTAAGCAGCTTCCCCCTTTGGCCACAGAAGCCTGGTTCGCAGCCTCACTGCCGCCTACCACGTGTGGCTATTCACAGTTAAATTCAAATTAACTAAAGTTACATAAATAATCAACACAGTGAATAAACCAGGGTCATTCATAGATGCATAGTGAATAAACACACATCTTAATAGGGCCACAGACCAAAAATCCAGACAGCACCCCCACTGAAATCTCTGGTCATTATGTGACCTCAGGCATTCAGAGAATTCAACCTCCCAAAAAAATTTCATTTGAATTTAACCCTAGAATTGTTGTGAGATAAACTATTATTCCTAATGGGTTAGCATCTTTACATTCTGGGAAGATCTAGAATGAATTATAGACATGTTTAAGATAGTTATCCCCAAAATATTAATATTTGAATTAAACAGTCTGCATTTGGGATATTTTACATTCTTTTAATGTGATATAATTTAGCCAATTAGAGTAAGATTTCCCGTTTCTAACTCTAATTTGAAATGTGCAATTGAGTAACTGACATGTGTATTAAGGTGAAATTATATTCAATTTATGTATAATATTAGAAAGTGGTTTAAGGCATAGTATATTTATAAGTTTTAATTTTTAGGCTTACGGGTTACATAAGTAGTTGACAAGGCTTGTCTGTCAACAATTAAAGACTACTTTAAAAATCCTGTATATCAAACTTATAAATGCAGTTTCAATTGTTTGAAGAGGCTTAATTAACTAAGGTTCTATTTGGAAGCAAATATTATGCAAAAATCCCCTGATATGTCACTGCTTAAATTTGCTAGACTTATATGAATGGAATAATACTGTGTGAAAGCTGAACTTACAAGTATAGAAAGAATAAGGGTGATATTTTTTTTTGCTTTAATAAATTAAATATCAATTTCTAAAACCAAAATATAATTACACAAAAGTAAAAATTCAGTTCCATGATCACACCAACCATCTCTGAAATGCTCAATAGCTGCTTGTGACCAGTAGCTATTGTATCGGACAGCGTAGATATGAAATACATCCATCATCTCATAAAATCCTGGGTCAATTTTTTTTTAATTTATTTTTTTGAGGGATAGGGTCTCACTGTCACCCAGGCTGGAGTGTAGTGGCCTAATCATAGCTCACTGCAACCTCAAATTCCTGAGCTCAAGTGATCTTCCTGCCTCAGCCTCCGAGTAGCTGGGACTACAGGTGCACACCACCATGCCCAGCTAATTTTTCTATTTTTTTGTATAAACAGGGTCTCACTATGTTGCCCAGGCTGGTCTCAAACTCCTGGCCTCAAGAGATCCTCCTGCCTTGGCCTCCCAAAGTGCTGGGATTACAGACACGAGCCTCCGCGCCCACCTAAATTTTCAGTAGAGCTCTTAAGAAACAAACACACACCCCTAAATCCTTTTCCCCAAATACACAATATAACTCTTTCTAGAATTTTCAGGACATGGGCACAGGTTCAAGGCAGAACTGGAATGTATGGTTCTCAATACAAGAAATGCTGACCATAAAATTTGCCCTAGAACTAGGAGAACCTAGAAAAACCTGCAGGAGGAAGCACAGAAGCTAAAAACATCCACTAACCCTGCTCCGTTTTATTTTACGATGGATTTTTGCCAAATTCTTAATATGACAGGCTCCCTGACCCTCGTTCAATACTGAACAGCTTTGGATGGGAAATCAAGGAGTGGTTCAGTTGATTTTGATTTTTTCCCCCCATTTGGTAAATTTCACACCCAAGCCAAATGTTTCTGACCCAAAAATACAGTTGGAAGTTTTTGAGTTAACCAGAAAACATTCCAGCTAAGGTAAACCATACCACGTCACCATGCCCTTTGAATGCCCAGGTAAAGAAAGACTAAAGTCACAGTTAGGGGCCCTGCATTCAACTCCCTGGTCTGTCGTTAGGAGCTGTGGGTCCTAGGGCAAGCCACAGAACCTCTCACAGACTCGTTTTTCTATCTGTTAAAACAGAGGTCTATGGCCGGGCACAGTGGCTCCCTCCTACAATCCTAGCACTTTGGGAGGCCAAGGAGGGAGGATCATTTAAGGTCAGGAGTTCAAGACCAGCCTGAGCAAGAGCGAGACCCCCAACTCTACAAAAAATAGAAAAACTAGCCAGACATGGTAGCACATGCCTGTCGTCCCAGCTACTTGAGAGGCTGAGGCAGGAGGATCGCTTGAGCCCAGGAATTTGAGGTTGCTGTGAACTATGATGACAACGCTGTACTCTAGCTGGGGCAACATAGTAAGACCCTGTCTCAAAAAAGAAAAAAGGAGAGGTTAAAAAAATAGATACTCTCAAGGTTGGCTCCAAGTTCAAAAATTCCAGGATTATTCTTAAATGAGACATTGATGTCCTTAGAGGGGACATAAGCTTACATGCTAATCTCAGATTTGCTAGGCAAGGAAAACCTTTTGGGATCTCCTTGTGCTGCACCTGGGATCTTAGCCACAGGGCCATTGGTTAGAAGCAAACACCAGCCGGGCAGGTGAGCTTCAGGGTCGGAGCACAAGCCTTCTGGTTAGCTGTTCTACAAGCAAACAAGCGACTGCAGCCCACGTGGCTGCCACCAGCAAAGTGAAGTCACCAAGCAAAAAGTGTTCCAGGCTGGGAGTTGTTCAGGAGACCACAGTTCCACCTGGCTGTCTCAGGAACAAGAGGATGGACCTTCACCCAGAAAACCACTTAAGCTGGTATCATCCAATGGAACTTTCTGGGATGATGGCAATGTGTTATATCTGCAGTGTCCAGTATGGTAGCCACTGGTCACATGTAGCTACTGAACCCTCGACATGTGGTGTGGCGAGTGCATGGGACCGAATGCATGGTTTTATTCAATATTAATTAATTTAGCTTTAAGCAGCCACACGTGGCCATGGCTACCATATTGAACAGCGCAGATATAATGCTTTCTCCATGGTGTTTCTTCCCTCCATTAGCTAAAAACTATACCTGCTTCTCTCTTTTTCCAGGTATGTTTGGAGGTGGAATAATGGGATTACTACAGCAGGTTGAGGGTTTGCTGGGAGGAGGTCACTTCAGAGATGTGAGGTGTCCCGCCCAGCTGCGTTCAGACTTCAGCTTGTCTGAAGAAGAAGGTTCAATAAACAAGTGACTGTGGCCCTCGTGGCCACCATTGGCAAACTGAAGTCATGAGGAAGGTTCTTCCACTCCTCAAATGAGCCACGCTTGCTCCGCTCCAGGGCTTCCCCCAGGAGCCCTCCCCTTGCACACTCCTGGCTCAGTCCTTCGCATCCTGCAGAGCTCCACCCAAATGCCATGTCCCTCCTGGTCAAGACAAATGAGACCCCTGTCCCGCGACCTCTCCCACACATATCACCACGTTCTTTCCCTACATGGCACTCATCGCAGCTTCCAGTCGTATTTACCTGGTGTCTACCTGCCCATCTGAAGAAGCCATATACATTTCCCTGAGATCCTGGAGGCAGCTACAGGCTTCAGGAGGGAAACGCCATGGCAGCTACAAAAGGCCAGACCACTCCAAGAGGAAAGCACTTGCGGTTCCCAACAGGGCTCCCAAGGAGCTCACTCCAGTGACGCGGGCAGGGATGTGCACAGCTTGTGCAACAGATTGCAGAAGGCAACAGGCCTGCCATATGCCACTGTAGTAGTGGCAAAAGCCAAGTGCTTAAAGGACAGAGAGATGACTCCTGGGAGGGACAATCTGAGAAGGCTCTCTGGAGGCGGTGGTATACATGCATAGGAACAATGTTTCCAAGCGCAGCCTCTTCTCCACCCCCAAATGACTCCTGGCCTAAAACCCTATTGAGGATAACCACAAAACTGCTAGCGTTTTACAGTTTTCATTTCGATGTTCGATCTTTGGTTTTTCCCCAGGGCACTGTCAACCGTTCCATTGATAGCCAGATTCAGCCCTAGATGACGCGTCCGGGAGTGTTCAAAGAGGATCGATGCTACAAATAAAAGCTGCCACCATATCAAAAGTATGCTCTCCAAAATGACAAACATTGTACGATTCCACTTACTTGAGGCACCTAGAATTGTCAAATTCACAAAGATGGACAGTACACGAGAGGCTGGGGAGTGGAAGGGATGGGGGTGTAATGGACTAAATGCTTGTGTCTCCCCAAAATTCCTGTGTTGAAGCCCTAACTCCCAATCTGACGGTATTTGGAGGTGGGACCTTTGGCGGTGATTAGCTTTAGGTGAGGTCCCCACGAAGGGATTAATGTCCTTATAAGAAAAAGAAGAAACCAGAGCTCGCTCGCTCTCCACCATGTGAGGACGAAGCAAGAAGGCAGCTGTCTTACAAGCCAGGAAGAGAGCCCTCACAAGAACCCGACCGTGCTGGCACCCTGATCTTGGACTTCCCAGCCTCCAGAACTGCAAAGAAATAAACGTCTTCTATTTCAGCCACCCAGTCTATGGTATTTTGTTATGGCAGCCCAAGTTGACTGAATCAAGGAGTTTGTGTTTAACGGCATCAGAGTTTCACTTTGGGATGATAAAAAAAGTTCTGGAGATGAACAATGATGATGGTTGCCCAGCAATGTGAATGTACTTAATGCCACGGAACTGTACACTAAAATATGGTTAAAATGGTAAATGTTGTATATATTTCATCATAATATTTAAAAAATGATGTTCCCCACAGGTATTATAGTATCTGGTTTTCAGGCATAGAAACCAAGGCACGCTCAGGCACTTGAACGGCTTGCCCAGCATGTTCTGTGCAAGTTAGCAGTGGAGGTAGAATTGGAAGCCCCAAAATAATTAATGCTCCCTAACCTCAGATGCCTCTTCAAACTCAGGTCACACGTAGAAGGAAAATCCAGGCACTAGAGACAGTTCACCAGCAATGGAAAACAGATCTCTTCTGGTTCTTGTTAGCCGGGGGCAGGGGGCGGGGGAGCGGGGGGCAGTGGGTGTGGAGGGCACCAGCCGTGGCGTTCTCATGGGAAGGGAAGCCAAGGTGAAACGAGGGACCGCGCACCCCAACATCACAGCAGCAAGCGCTGCACTTACGGCAACCTCAAACTTTCCACCAAAATCCCCACTTGTAGCTACTCAGCTCTTGGGGGAAAATTAACACACGTCCCCAGGGCTGAGATTTTCCATGTTTAGCTTCAACCCAAAGGAAAATTTTGTTAGAAAGTTTAAAGGGTGTGACTATTTTTAAATAATGAGACCTGGGGCCATAGTGCCAGCACCCCTGAAGAGGTAAAGAAGGCTTGTACCTTGCTTCTGTTTTTTTTTTTCCTCCCTCTTTCAAATCAGATAGATCAACTGCAGAAGGAAATAAGGAAAGTCAACACTTAATTCAGAGCCTGCCATATGCCAAGAACTTGACTTACCCTACTCCAGTGGTTCTCAACTAGGAGACACTTGGCAATGTCTGGAAACATTTTTGTTTGTCACAACTTGGGATGTGGGGAGTGCTACTAGTATCTGGTGGGTGGAGGCCACGGATGCTGCTAAATACCCCCCAATGCACAAGACAGCCCCCTACAGCAGAGAGTCATCTAGCCCCAAATACCAACAGTGCTGAGATTTAAAAACCCACTCCTAGGCTAATGGTTCTCAAACTTGAATGTGCATTAGAAGGCCCTGGCCAGGTTGTGAAAGCTCAGGTTTCTAGGTCCTGCCCCCAGAGGTGCTAATTCAATAGGTCTGGGGAAGGGTCCCATTCTGCATTTCTAACAAGTTCCCAGGTGACGCCGATGCTGTTGGCCCAAATGCCACACTTTGAGAAGCACCATCTTGGCTCATCCTCACAACGGTCTTGAGGCAAAGCCACCGCTCTTCCTACCTTATGTCTGTGAGGCCAAAGGCTCTGAAGGAGAAGTGTTGCCCAAAGTCTCACAAGTCACACTGAATCCCGCAAGCCAGTAAGTGGTTTGCTCTTCAAACCAAGATCAGCACAATCTCCAGCCTCTATGGGCGCCCACAGGCGTTAGTGCTCGGCCACATGTCCAAGGAGCCAGGATCATACCTTCAGTACAAATTTTCTCTGACAATGACCATCCTCTCCCCATGGAGTTTGTGAGTTCCAGACTAAGGGGAACGACCTCAGAATTCTACAACCGTGTTCTCCTGGGAACCCTGCTTAGAAATCTAGTATTTTTAAATAAGCTCACTATTTAAAGGTCCTCTCTGTGTTAAAGGCTTTTGCAGGTTCTAAAAATGTTTCGTAGAAGAAACATTCTATCCAGGTTTCTATGCCCAATTCGCTTAACGCGGGCACCCTCCCTCCCTCTTTGCTATGCCCTATGCAGGTCCATTTTATCGCATTGGACGTTGTTTATGTACCCGTAAATTATAAGTTTTTTCTTCCCATTTAGGTGCACCATGGGACATCGTTCTGCCAAATCTTGCATCACACTTGAGTGGTATAATGGAAATAACAGTAGACTGGGAGTCAGGAGACTTGGGTTCCACCAGATAGGAAAAAGAAATCTCAAAGTGAAAGATTGCAACATCCCATCTTCCACCGAGAAGGGCTGTCGTAGTCCCTTGTTGGTGAGGAATTACCACTGGGTCACCTTGCTATGTGGCTAAGCACTGTCATCCCACACTTTGGAAAAATGAAATCACTCAAAGGTCACATGAAAGGTCAATGGCAGAATTAAGGGATGGGGGGGAGGTAACTGAAGTTCCTAAATTCTTAGTCCTCTAGAATACTCCCTTTATTACTACTACATACTCTCTTTGTTAGAAAGTCTTATTATAACTAAAATGACTGAAAAAAAAACAATTAGAATATCTTTTTCCTTCTCATTTCCCTTTATGCCTCCCAAACTAAAGGCTCTCACAACACAATATTTCCCCTTCTTCCATTTCTTCCTCTTAGAATTCTTCTCTTTTTGTCTCTAGCCTCTCAAGATTCTGTCTTCATAGGCCAATTTCAGACTTTTCCAAGCATTTTTTCCCATATTGGCTTCTGGGGAAAGACATATCTTTCCCCTACATCAGAGGTCATCAAACTACTGCCCAAAGGCCGAATCCGGCCCTTGGCCTGTTTTTATAAATAAAGCTTTATTGAAACACAGCCAGAACCATTCATTTACATGTTGTCTGTGGCTGCTTTTGTGCTACAACTGCAGAGTTGAGTAGTTGGCAACACAGAGACTGAATGACCCAGAAAGCTTAAAATACTGACTATATGGCTCTTTATAGAAAAGTTTGCTGACCTCTGCTCTATGTACAAAAAAAAAAAATCAATTTCATGAGAAGTTGCTTGCAAAGTGAATTTTTATAAAGAGTACTACATCTCTACTCCAGATGCAGGACTGTTGCTATCTTGTCACCTGTCCCATAATCAACACAAAACAGGGCACCTGGCTGGACTCAATTATCTGCTGAGCCAAGTGAATGAATTGCTAATGAAATTTAAGGGCAAACTGGGATGAGACTGGGTCAAGTCACACTCTCTCTGACCCTTGTATCTTCATCTATAAATTGAGGATGTTATCACTTACTTCAAATGAATCGCTGTGAGACTCGGGTGCGATACGAGGAGATCACAGAGAACATAAGGTGCTTACTTGTCACAATAGCTGGAAGCCACGTAAAGGCTGGATAAGAACAGTGAGGACAGTGAGGCATTCGCCTTGGGTGCCAAATTTAAGGAGGCCCCAAAAACTCAGTAATCAAGATAAATAATATTTTAACGCAGGATTTTAAAAAGTCAAAATTAATACCCCCCAAATCCACAGAAAACAAAATTCAGAATTTTAAATAAAGACAGGATCTAATGGTGCCAGCATTAGGTGAGGAGAGGGAGGGGAATTGTTCGTACAAATGCCAAGTCACAGGCTGTCTTTATACGAAATGTCGATATTTTGTTTATCCCGGATTTTTATATTAACTTTGATCTTTAAATGTAGCATTAAGATATTACATATGACTGGCCCCGTCTTAAACCTTGTGCCCAAGGGGAGCGCCTTGCTGGCCCTGGGGAGAGGCCTACCAGATATCTCATTTGCACCAGAAACTTCATTCGCCTAGCCCAGTGGTTCTCAAACCTGGCTGTGCAGGCAAGTCAACCAGGGGAATTAAAAATATAATAATAATAAAACCAGTTACTCAGAATGGAGAGACATGGAGGCAGTGTGGGCATTTGGTATTTTTTAAAATGTCTCCTGCGGACCACTCCATACCCATTAGGATGGCTGCAATTGACAAGACAGACAGTAACAAGCGTTAGGGAGGATGTGGCGAATCTGGAACCCTCCTGCACTGCTGGTGGGAACGGAACATGGTGCAGCCACTGTGGAAACAGTTTAGCACTTCCTCAAAACATTAAACATAGAGGTACCACATGACCCATAAATTCCACTCCTAGGTACATCCCAAGAAAATGGAAAACATATATTCATATAAAAGCTCGTACATGGCCAAGAGCAATGGCTCATGCCTGTAGTCCCAGCTACTCAGGAGGCTGAGGCAGGAAGATCACTTGAGCCCAGGAGTTCAAAACCAGCCTGGGCAACACAGCAAGACCCCATCTCTCAAAAAAACAAAAAGAAAAAATTGGCCAGGCACAATGGAACATGCCTGTAGTCTCAGCTACTAGGGAGGCCGAGACAGAAGGATCACTTAACGCCAGGAGTTCAAGGCTGCAGTGAGCTATGATTGTGCCACTGCACTCCAGCCTGGGCAATAAAGCAAGATCCCATCTCTAAAAGATAAAATAAAAATACAGATTTTTTAAAACTTGCATATGAATTTTCATAGCAGCGTTATTAATAACAGCCAAAATGTGGAAACAACCCAAATGTCCATTAACAAATGAATGGATAAACAAATAAACAAAATGTAGTATATCCAATGATGTATTATTCAGCCATTAAAAAAAGGAAGTACTGATATGTGCTATAACATGGATGAACCTCCGAAACATCATGCCGAGTGAAAGAAACCAGACGCGAAAGGCCACATATGGTATGACTTCATTGAAGTGAAATGTCCAGAATCAGTAAATCTATAGAGACAGGAAGTAGATTCGTGGTTGCCAGGGGCTGGTGGGAGGGGGATTGGGGAGTGACTACCAGTGGGTATGGGGTTACTTTCGGGATGATGAAAATGTTCTGGAATTAGTGATGATGTTGAACAATCTTATAAATATCCTCAAAATGACCGAACCGTACACTTTAAAAGGATACATTTTATGGTACGTAAATTACATCTCAATTTTTAAAAATTCTCCCAAGGCGATTCTCACACGCAGCCAAGAAACTCAGTCTCCAACTTTATAAAATGGGTATGCTGGTCATCGTCCGCCTCTTAGGTTAAGGCTGCCCCGAGGTTAAGGGTCGAGTGTTCACACTGGGAAAACCTGACAAGGCAGGCACTGTGCCAAGAGAGGGGGTGATGCCAGGAGGGGATCAGAGCAGAGAGGTTTCGTCCCCTCTGCCCCGTTCCTCCTTGCCCAAGTCAACAGAGACCAACGCTCAGCTCAAAGTGGAAGGGGAGAGCCCACACTTTCGTTATCAGGAATTAATGTCTCATTAACATCCATCTCCCAAGCTGCAGCAGATGCCAGTTTCAGGCCACATTTTGCACAGCACAAATGATCTGGAGGGGGGAAAAAAATACCGAGGCGCAGGTGCCAAGGAAAGACACGCGAACCAAGAATAGCTTTGGCACTCAGCATGCCGTGCTGAAAGGTGAGAAGGTTGCTTTCCCTGACCCAGCAAGTCTGAGATCTCGGCTTCTTTTAAGAGAAAAAGAAAGCACTCCAGTCTACCCAGCAGCCTCCATTAGGAGGAAGCATGAAAGATTAACTAGGAAACCACATCAGCTTTGCCGCGTCCAAAAATATAATCAAAGCTTCGCTAGTGTCTCCTGTGATTCCCAGGCAAGGGGCCGCATTCCGGCTTCTTTCTGTCTTCCCGCTGTCCCCACTACCTGGCTGAGCAGACATGCCTTTGAGGTAGCAGTGGCTTTCAGGGGAGAGGAAAATTCTCCCCCAAGCCTGTGGAAATCCCCTTTGGTACAAAAATAAGCGCAAGGTTGGTAATTTTCCTATTTTTTAAATGTGAGCTAGGGGGCTTGGGCGCTCGCTCTTTGCAATGCTAAGAAACCGGGTGATGCAGCAGAAACCACCAAGCAGATGCCGTAGAAATAGAATGGGCTCCATTCCTCAAATTGTTGGGAATATTGTTTTATTTTCCTGTGAAAACACCCCCGCAGAAGCTTCAGTTGGCTTGAGAACACAGCCGCCCACACGAAAGGGCTGGCAGTCTATTGTGCACACCGTCTGTGTGTCTGTGTGTGCGTGTGCGCGTGCGGGAACACACAAGCACGCACCCAGACATATATTACACTCTGTCAGCAACTTGACACCACTCCTAGGTGACTTCCTGGCCAATTTTAACAACGAGAAACACCACCAAAGAGCCTCCTGTGGACTCCTCCTACCTCCTGCACAGCAACCTCCTGCAAACTAGTTACTTAAGGGTTAGGAGACTCAAACATACTTCAAGAGAGTGAGAGAACCACGCACACTTACAAGGAATCGTCAAACTTCCCCCTCCAAACAACTGTCCTAGTCCAGAGTGAAATGCAATCATGCTTCAAAAGTCCTCTGGTTTGAGAAGTGGTCAGTGAAGCATTTCTTTTTCCACTTTCTTTAAGAAAACAGTAAGAGGTTTTTATGGGGCTGTTTGGTCTCCTCACTTGTTCTTGCTTGGGTAGGGTGAGGTCTAGCTAAAGCAACTTCCTGCCTGGAGGCAGGGAGCAGGACCAGACAACCTCGGAAGGTTCTTCCTTCTGTTTCAGCTGCCAAGTCCCTGCCTTCCTATTTAATAGAATCTGAATACAGATTATCCCAATTCATCTTTGGGATGTACATCACGAATACACCATGGATATTTAGCATGTGATAAAAACACAAAAATCTCTACTTATCCCGAAGTCAAATTTCCAGCAACTTGCACTCACCCCCCTTTTGGGATACAACCATGAAATAAACTGTAAAGAAAGTCCTGTGAGAAGTGAAACAGTTTTCACGAAGCCTGTGCACCAGCATCTAAGTGTTTTTTCCAGGAGGCTGTGGGAGGCAGAAGCCTAAGATGGCCTGTGATCCTGTGATCTCCACTCCCTGGGGACACATCCTTACCCAGCCCTCCCCTGAGCGTGGGCAGAACAGGGGACTTGCTTCTAACCGATAGAATATGGCAAAGAGGACGGGATATCACTCCTATAATTACAGCTCATTATCTAAAACTCCGTCTTAGCAGATTGGAGAGAAAGACGTCCTCGCTGGCCTTGAAGACGCAAACAGCCATATTGGGAACACGAAGGGAGACATGTGGAGCAGGGGACTGGAGACAACTTCCAGGACATGAGGTTGGTCTCCAGCCAACAGTTGTAAGAAGCTAGGGCTCTCACTCAGGCAGCCGCGAGGAAATGAATTCTGCCAACAACGGGAATGAGCTTAGAAGCTCCAATCAAGCCTTCAGATGAGGACGCAGCCCAGCCAATACCTTGACTGCAGCCGTATGAGACCCTGAGCCCAGGACCCAGCTCAGCCATGCCTGCACTTCTGAGCTATGGAAACTGTGAGATAACAAATGTGTGTTGTTTTAAGCCACCAAGTTTGCGATGGTTTGTATGCAGCAATAGAAAACTAATAAACGGGCTCTGGACTACTTACTCGGAAGCTTACTGACTGTTACCCAATATCCACTGTGGAGGCTACTGACTCTTAATACATAAATTCAGGTGTATATTTTTCTAAAACTCAGCTCATAAGAAACATAATACTAGCAAGACATACCCATCAGGAACAGACTCTGTAAGAAAGAAGCTCCCTGATGGCAGCTGAAGGTGCTATGGTCAGTCTTTCACACACAGTGGGTCCTCAGAGAACATTGGACAGATACACAAGGGAAAGTAAAACAGGAAAAGAGATGTGAAAATCCATAATATTGACTACCATTTATTAAAAATGTATTGTGTGCCAGGCACAGTGCTAGGGACTTTAAGTACATGTTTCATCATCAGAGTAGGCACAGAAAGTTGATCATTATTAATCGAGTTTCTAAGATGTTGCAGAGAAGCAAACCCAAGTTACGACTTGTAACCCACTGCTTCCTACTATCTTTCCTGTTGTAAGAACATCCAGCCTCTCGAGCAGAGCCCGTATGTAGGAATGTACCCAACAAGACACTGCACTGAGTCAACTGCCATTAGGCCATACTGTTAACTGTGAAAAATGAATGCCACGGTAGACAATGGGTAAGATGGACACGTTCTGGATTGCACGAGTGCTCGACCAGCCCAGTAAATTCATATGCCTCCAAACCAATGATTTTAGCAAAGGCAACTTTCCTCTTCAACATGCTCGGAACAGCATGATGGCGAGACATCAAATCATTAAGACCAAAACATGGTTTCATCTTTCCCAGCAGACAACCTGTTGGCATAATTCAATTCAGAAGCACCAAGGGCTCTTCCAAAAAAGTCAGCTTGACGTCGGTGAAGAGGAGATCGCCATTGTGACAAACACTCGTGAATGAAACAGTGGACAAGGGGCCAGTGAAGGGGAAGGACCAGGGCTGGGTGAGACAAGTGAGGTGCTCACCTTGGGTGCAAAATGTGAGGGGTGCCAAGAAACTCGGGGATGTGATAAATACATATTAAAATATGCAATAAATAGTGAATATATAATACATAATAAATACATACAAAAATACAAATAAAATATGCAATATGATAGTTTTAAAAATCAAAATCAATGCAAAAAAATGCACAATGAGCAAAATAGTAAAAGTTTTTAAAAAGACAGGCGTGGTTGATTGTTTAAGACCTGCATTACTGTGCAATCGGAACTGTCCGATTTCTAATCGGCCCACGTTCCCAGACCCCTGAGGCCATCATGTCCCCTGCTGGGTGGGTTTATGAGGGTTGACCATGGCATGCAAACAGGTTGGACAAAGCGGGGCTTTATATATAGTCATTTTTTTCATTATAGAGCTTTTATCTTTTTTTAGACACAGGGTCTCACTCCGTCACCTGGGCTGGAGTGCAGTGGTATGATCATAGCTCACTGCAGCCTCTAATTCCTGTGCTCAAGCAATCCTCCTGAGTAGCTAGGACTACAGGCACATGCCACCATGCCCAGCTGATTTTTTTAAAAATTTTGTAAAGACAGGGTCTCGCCATGTTGCTCAGGCTGGTGTTGAACTCCTGGCCTCAAACGATCCTCCCACCTTGGCCTCCCAAAGTGCTAGGATTATAGGCAAGAGCCACCATGCCTGGCCTGAAATTCTGAAAATTCTTGATGCAACAAAATATGTTTATGAATTACCAGGAAAAGGGAATCTTCAGTACAAATGTCATTAGACTCATATTTTAAGCTATCTCTGTTAAGCTAGCCCCGATGGAACATTCCCCCAAAAGTTCCAAACATTTTATTTATGGGTTTACCATAAACACGCTGAACAATGCAGAGTGGTCGACAGCACAGTCTCTGGAGTCAGACTGCTTGGATTCAAATCCTGACTCTACCACCTACGAGCTGTGTGACCTTGGGCAAGTGCCTTAACTTCTCTGAGCCTCTGAAAAATAGAAGACAATTGTCGTCTCTACTTCATAGGGTTGTTGGGAGGATTTAATGAATTAATATATTTAAAGCACTTGGAACAAAGCCTGGCAAATAGGGAGTGTCCCACGAATGTGAGCCACGTTCACGCGCATGAGAGTTTGGTTTCCATACGAAATACATATTTACTTACGAAGGTACCTGCGTTTCATTTTCTTTTTAGTTACATTTTGTCGCCAGGTTTGATAGAATTATGGTAAGAAAGACTACAATTCATAAACGAAGCACATGTGAAAATAAGAGTTTCCCTCACCCTTTGTGATCATCCGAGATCCTAAACTAGAGCTCGCCAACAGCTAATGATGAGTTACACAGCTAAGGGATGGGAGGGTGACGATTTGGCTCTAACTGTACAGTGGCAAATAGCTTAGGGCCATCGAGTTGCCTGAGTTAGCAAAGAAAATCAGAGCATGTCCAGTTAAAGTTGAAGTTTGAATTAATAACAAATACTTTTGTTGTAAGTATATCGCAAATACTGCATGGGACATACTTATATTTTAAAAGTGTTCATTGTTTATCCAAAGTTCAAATTTAACCGGGTATCCTGTATTTATCTGGCAATCCTACCTAGGGGCCAGCAGCTCAAATATCCCAGTCTAACCCCGACACTCTCGCTGCAGGAGATTGTGTGCAGATCATATCGCTAATGACAGCTGGGACAATAACCAAAGGTTAAATTTTGCTTGGTCTTTCCTATTTAAGGAAGCAAAAATATTTTTTGAAATATGTATATTTAGGTCAGGCGTGGTGGCTCACGCCTGTAATCCTAGCACTCTGGGAGGCCGAGGTGGGAGGATCACTTGAGGTCAGGAGTTCGAGACCAGCCCGAGCAAGAGCAAGACCCCGTCTCTACTAAAACTAGAAAAAATTAGCCGGGTATGGTGGTGCACGTCTGTAGTCCCAGCTACTCGGGAGGCTGAGGCAGGAGGATCACTTGAGCCCAGGAGTCTGAGGTTGCTGTGAGCTAGGCTGACGAAACGGCACTCTAGCCCAGGTGACAGAGTGAGACTCTGTCTCAAAAAAAAAAAAAAGTTAAAAGTAATAAAGAAAAAAATAAAAAAGAAATATGCACATTAAAAAAAAAAAAAAAAAAACTTTGAAAGGCTTGGTCAAAATGGTTCACATGCCAGCCCCTGAAGGAGCCAACGTCACATGTCAGGGGGAATGAAGAGGAATATGGCAACGCCCCTGACAATATACGAAGAACCCAGAACCGAGAGCTGTGATCATCAGGCCCCTTAATCAGCCCCTTGAGGGTTCATATCACAGGACACCAGCCTCAAAGGGGAGAGTCTCTGTACGTGGGGGTGCTTCTGATATATTCAGTATCTAAATTCACCGAATGAGATTGAAATTCTATGGCCGCTGTTACCGGGAGTGTCCAGTGTAGAGAGAGTTCTATCAGTTCTCCACCGACCATATGAGACTGCAGTCACAGGCGTATTCTAAAGTCCAGCCTATGCCATGCATATGAACATTTACTTTGTTTAAATGCAGACTGTCTTTAAGAAACCAGAAAAAGGATTCCAGCGGCATTATAACCCCTGTCCCCACTAAATAAAAAAATCACAATAGCTTTTCTACATTGGACATTCACTATGTGCCAAAACTCTGCTAAGTGCTTTGTGTATTTTTCCTCAGTCAATTCTGCCCCCATCACCCTGGGAGGAAGAAAATATTATTATTCCCATTTTACGGATGAATATGCTTAAATCACTTAGCCAAGGTCACCGAGCTGGTAAGTGGCAGATCTCAAACTCAAACCCAGCTGTGTTTAACCCCAAAGACAACGCTCTTGGTGTTTTCCAAACTTGTCACCTGCACACACACCGTCTTTCCGACTTTTGCCACAGCCACTGCTGTTCGTTTAAAATCAGCCATTGTTATTTATTTAAAATGCGCATTTGGGTTAACGCGGACCTACTATCGCTATTCATTTTAGCTTTGTCCTGAATAATAATATCTGGGAAGCCATACGTTGGATACATTTGTAAGTTTATATATTTCATCACACAAACCAAATTAAACTGGTAACTGCTAAAATGCGAAATGTCTCGCTCACATGCTATACTCCAATCCCAAGTCACCTCGTGCAGCATCAGTGGCCAGAGCACCACACTCCAGGATGTCCTCAATTCTAGAACGGGCAAAGATAAGGAAGAAAGCCAGGCATCGAGAGGAAGAAAGAGGAAGAGCTAATGACCTGTGCCCACTGCATACCACAGCTATGGAATATAAGCAGCAGAAAACCACGAAGAACCAAGAACGGCTGCGGTTGCTCCCCGTAAGCACAGCGTGGTACAGCAGGAGACAGCTCTTTGCCTGAGAGGCAGGTGACAAGGGTTTGAACCACTGCTCTTGCCTGGGGACAAGACACTGGCCTGTAATA
>RJWJ010024142.1:0-25203 GCA_004363605.1 Indri indri
TGAGGACCTTGTGCTCTTTGTCATCCTGGATTGGGAAAATGCCTAGCAAGATAAAAGCTAATTCAAATTCAGCAGTGCTTTCAAATGAAATTAAAATTTCATTTATCACAACAGTGCCTACTTGACAAGAGATGATACCAACACGTTTCAGATTATGTTATTCATTGAAACTATAGATGAGGTTTGGTATGTGAATGCATTCTGGGGCCCCCTACAATAATGCTGCAGTCCTCGGGGTCTGCATTAGTGGACCCCATTGGCTGGAAAGTACTGTTCTTGGGAGATGGGGAATGCAGCTACCACTATTATTATTATTAATATAATGAACTTGCCATTGACTTTAAAGTTCTACAACTTACTTGTCAATAAATTTTGTAAATGAATCTCATTCAGCATTATTAGGTTCATTGTTAGGTTTTTAACATTAAAATTGAAAACATATAATGCATATTTAAAACCAATGATTATTCTTAACGAGGCATGATGTGAAGCTCAGGGCATCCCAAAGACTCTTTTCAGTTGCTTTGTAGCTAAAGACCCTTGTGTGTGAAAATTCCAGCAAAGGGCAGCCAGGGCCAGGGCCTCAGGCTTGAGAACCTGGGTTAAAACTTGCAGTTACAAACACCCGTGGGGATAAATCACTGGACCCAGGATCTTGAGAAATACCTGACTCCAGATGTTACCCTCTTTGGGGACCCACAGCACAAATGACCAGCGTAATTATTTTCCTGCAGGTACCAATTTAAAAAAGTTTGTGGATATTTTTTTAACCCATTGTCTTCACACCCACAAGACTTCACACAAACAATTGAAACATCCATGAGGCCTGCTACCACTTTAAACATGAAAGTTAGTTTTCTGAGAGACATTTTGACTTGTTGAAATTGTCAAAGGAGTCTCCATACCAAAAGACTAAGAATAAATTGCTTGTACAACATTTTTCTCTACAAAGTGATAGACATACTCTAATTTTTACAGATAATTTTGAAAATTCTGTTCCCGATTTTCCTTTTTCAGGATTTTAGAACTATTAGCTTTATCTTCATCATTGAAAGGATATAGTACACCTCTTGGAGCATGGTGATGTCCCTAAACAAATAAAACAGGCAGAGCCCATGTACCACTGGCATGTCCAGAGAGGGATTCTCAAATAATCTCAGTGTGAGCACCAGCTCAGTCATTAGTTTCTTCAAATTTCAGTTATTTTTTCTCTGTAAGTGAGGATCATATCAACCATGTATAAAGCATGAGTGTGATGACCAAGATTTAAGACGTGGAATATATTATGTAAGCTGTAAAGTTCTACACATTATTATTGTTGTATTCTTGTTGACCAGAGATTACCAGAGGGCACAGTTGTACATTTTGTGGGTATAGTTGCATTAGGCATATGTTACATTGTGCACAAACATATAAATGAATGATTGACAAAAATGGAAACAGAAGTTCTGTGTGTAAATGTGATACTTTCCAGTCAGTCAGACCAGTCAGAATGAAGGAAAATATAACTTAGTTGCTGATTGAATAACAAAAGGGGCAGAATTTGATAAATTGAGGGAGATTATAGCCCAGGGAACCCCTCTGAAAGGAAAGTGTGAGCCATGGACAAGCAAAGAGAGAAAGCATGGACATATAGAGAAGGGGTAGGAGGGAAGTTCTTTGAATTAGGAGATGAGGATCTTGGACCTGAGCAGAGGCAAATTTGCACATCTCATGTTAAGAGATGATAACATTTGGAGAAGAGAGCACATGTGCTTTGTTGATCTCACCACTTCTGGAGACCATTTCCTCTCACACCCAATGGAACAGACCCTGGCTCTGACTTGCCAAGGTCTCTGGCCCCAGAGGGACTTTTGAACTGACTTCCAAGTTCTATCGAGTAGCCACAATGCCCAACATGGAGGTCGCAAGCCTGGAAGCTTCTACCTGGGTCTTGACGAGCAGCTTCACTGAAGCAAAGGTTTATTGCTACAGAATATCAAAGGCTGTAAATTTTATTTTCTTTCCTTTTCTTTTTTTTTTTTTTCATGGTTGTTGTTGCAAGATTATTTGTTTTATTTGAGTCCTTAAACCCTGAGGCTCTGATATACAAGCATGACATCCACGAAGCCCCAGTGAGACCTCGCTTCCACGTTTACACCAGAGAAGTCAGTCTGTAGCTGTGGAAGCAGTATCAGAAAGCAGTAGTTAGTTAAATTGATCAGTTACAATGAGTGGAGGCTTATTTAATAAATATTAAAAGATTGACTCAGTGAATGAGTTTATGATATGACTCTGGAACTGGCAAAATTATGAAAACACAATTCCCCAATGAAGATATAATAAACAGAACTCATTACTAGGAGAATGAAATGTTACCTCTCTCGGAAAATTTAGACTTTTCAGTGGCATTTTTTAGCATCTATGGCCCTATTAAACCCTGTTATTTTTTTCCTGATTTGTGCCATTTAGAAATGATTTTCATTTAACTTTCCCATGGCTCATTTCTCTCCTTTAGAACATTTTCATATGATTCCCTGAAAAAGTCCATGCTGTAACACATTTCCATTATAAAACTATAATAAGCACCAACTAAACAGCGATATGAAATAGCCAGAGCATAAAAGACTGACAGGAGAAGAAACTGGGCACCTGGGTAGTTAATTTTTATTCCTGAATGCCCTGCTGCCTTTTTGTCTTTTTTGGTCCTCTAGATAAGATTCCATGCCTGGTGGACAAGGGCTTTCAGGAGACAATTTTCACAATTCTTAAAAGATAGCCTTTCCTCCCCACAACAAAATCATCAAGCAGTTCCTTTCACTGACACTGTGATTGTTATTCTTCACCCAGGTCCCATAATAGAAAGAAAAGGTTTTCATTTTTGTCCCCACTTATTGTCCTTTGTGCTTTGTAAATTATCTCTTACCTGTTCCATTGAGTGGGCCTGTTTTCTCTAGAGAATTAAATGAGAGGGATTTAGCAACTTGGATCCCTTCAAAAATTAGTTTCAATTCAATAAATACTTATCGACAGTCTCCCCCAGCCCCATGTCTTGTGAAATATAGACATCATGAAAACATCAGCCCCTCCCTGCCTAAGATTCACAAGATTTTCTCCTTCGTTTGTCTGATTTTGGTGTTTTTCCCCCCAGTAGATGCATAAACAAATGCTGATAGTCCAAGTCTGACTTTGGTTAGGACCAGAAACATATGCAGGCATGGAGAGTACAAACTGTGCTTCTCTGAACATATTCTCTCAGTATTATTTAAGGTACAAAGTAGACATATGATTTTTAGGACTAAGGTGAGAAAAAGAGCTAAAGTCATGAGAGGGTAAGGAATACATAGAGAAGGAGTCAAGATGATCCCCTACTGTGATCCCCACAATGTGGCCCAAACCACCACACTACTTGGCCTGTACATGTGCACCCTGACCTCATAATCTGGCTACACATCTGCTTAAAACTGGGACTGTTGCTGAGTGCCAAAGAAATGCCAACTGTGGTCAGCCTTGTATTGGTGATGGGATTTACTTGGGCTTTGAAGGAAGGGTAAGGATTCATCAGCTAGAACGAACAGCATGAGCAATTTTAAAGTGGTAGACATATATGGGGAAAAAGTCAAATAGTTCCATGTGACTGGAGAATCTTCTTTAAGAGGTGCTGTTTTTTACACTTCAGTCAAGAAGGTGGCTGAACGTCCTCCTACACAGACCTGCTCCCTGTCTTTCAAAAGCTTGGCATTGTAGCTGGCTGCTGTGCTACTGGTGCAGACTGCTGGAGCATATAGAATAAAAGCAAGAAACCAATATATGACCAGCTGGTCAAATGTTTATACCAAATGTACACGCAATAGTTTTTTATTTTCAATCTGACATTGTGGCTTTATATGAGAGGGAGGGTGGGAATGTATGGTCTGCTTAGTATTGATAGCTTTAGAAAAAATAGTTCCACATAAGAAGGATATCCCAATCATTTGCTCTTAGATTTATGCATAAGATAGGGAAAATTACTTTTTAAATTATTTTTTTCATTCACCCCCTATTTGTGCAAAGTTCTTTGGCAGAGACACTCTGTTGTATCTCATATGAAAACCAGAAAGCTTTGTTTAAATTGATATATATTGAAGGGCTTATTGAATGAACCTATAAATTAAATGAAAACATCATTTTCCATGGTGCAGTCAAGTTAGCTAAACTGTCAGCTGCCATCAGCTCAGTTTCCCAGGTCCTTGTTCAGTTGCAATCATGTCTTTTCATTTTTATAGATTCTTTTCTTACATCTACTATCTTATGAGTGGTTGGGGCAGACTTTTCTCAGATACAAGTGATCATCGCCTTATTCTAATGTAGGAGCTGCTTCTGACCCTTTCATTCCATTCTTATCAGCATTCACAGCATGAGATGTGATTCTTTCATTACTTAATTCCTTACTTTTCTCACACCCATTTCCACTTCTATTTTCCTATCTCCTTTCATTTTACCCTCACATATTTGTTACTTTGTAGTTTCTCTTCTCCTTGAAAGAACCAAGTAGAACCCCACAGTTAAAAATAGTTTCTGACATTATTTACGATTCCTAAGAGGCAGTCTTGCAATCACCTTTTCTCATTTGATTTCCACCTAACATGCTGACAGTGCTCCAATCCTGTTTTTTGATTATCCTATTACATAGTG
Source organism: Indri indri (assembly GCA_004363605.1). NCBI lineage: Eukaryota > Metazoa > Chordata > Mammalia > Primates > Indriidae > Indri > Indri indri. The sequence continues at coordinate 4,654 of RJWJ010024142.1, forward strand.
CTTTCCTCTGCATTTAGTAAAAACTTACAAGCAATGGCTCTGTTTGGATAGAACTGCCGAGTCATCATTTACAATTTTATGGAATTAGAAAGGCGAGAGGAGGAAAAGACTGGGACTTAAATTATCATTTAAAAGGAAAAACATTAGTTAACTGTTTTGGTAATAGGTTGAACCAGTCTTCATCAGCATGCCTATACTAGAGCCACCTTTGTGATCATGAAATGGACAGTTTCCTTTTTCTTTCCCAGGGAGAGCATTGTGCTTATATTGAGGAGTAATGCATTTTAAATGCAGAGGGGACGGATATATGCATACACAAAGGGTGCAATGTGTACCCTCCGAGAGATGGACATGCTTGGGACTGGGACTTGGGGGGAAGGGGGGGCAAGGGCATCATACGTAACCTAAACACCTGTACCCCTATAAACAACAAACAATAAAAAAAATTTAAAAAAAAAAAAAAAAAAAAATAAATGCAGCCTCAACGAGGCAGACAAACTCAATTGTCTGCCCATTGGGATACAATTTCAGGAAAAAATCACCACAAACAAATGCATAGGAAATAACTTAAGAATTCATTTACTGTACTTATTGGTTTTACCATAAAATTGTAAATATTCGTAGTCAGTAATAGCGCAGAGCCACTAACACTTTAGCAGTATTAGTCGTGTGGTATGTGTGTGTGTTTTAGCTGTGCTCTGAAAGAACCTACAAATAGCTAAATTTATATGAAGCCACAACACCCAGGAGGCTCAATGATTGCCTGTTAGCATTGATCATTTGGGGGCATAAAAAGAAATTTCCGGTGCAAACAATACCACTTTTCTTAGGCATTGTAAGAAACCCTCATATTCAAGAATAATTTTCCTTATATATGTTTGTTTCAATTGACATGTTAAAGTACATCTGAGAATGCAATATACCATATAATTGAGAGCTGGACCATCTAATAGATGCCGTGTGAGCTCTTTGAGGAAATGAAATGATAATGGAATTCCTATTTTTGGTGCTAGGAAATGACTGTCCTTTGTTCTCTCCTGTGAAAGCATACCATCATATTTAGTTGATTTCCCCGGTATGCTTCTTTAGGCAAGTCAGTAAATTCAGAAAAGCCAAATATATCTTGCTTTTTGGAATGTAATTTGGCTATTTGGGCCAGAGTGTAGTTTCTCAGGTTATGTTCAGCGGGCATTACTAAAAGATAGGCTATTTTTCTATAATTTGGATAGTTCCACATAATTTTTTTTCCTTTCCTGTTCTTGACAGGTGCATGAGGCAGTCCCATGTTACAGTGAGTGCAATCAGTATTCCTGGGTTGTAGAACACTGGTCTTCATGCAAGATCAACAATGAGCTGAGGTCCGTGCGCTGTGGAGGAGGAACACAATCTAGGAAAATCAGGTGTGTGAAAACGGAGAGATTTGGGAAATAGGTAGAAGTGGAACTTATATATTTTTTATAAAAATAACAGTGTTGTTTACCCAAGTACACTCTGATTTTCACACTGTATACTCTGGCTTTCGCTTATCTTTGAAACATCCATGGAAGCATATGTACCCTGAATTGCTATGTATATAGTGGGATTCCCTCTGCAACACAGCTCAATCCTTACTGTTTCCTGGAAATGACTTGGGTGGAAAAGCCAACTGCATGAAGCAGGCTGGTATCACTCCACTGATTCACAGCCATCATTGTTAACAAACTAGGAGATTTTGACTGCATTGCATTTCTTTTTTTGCTCTATGGTTAGAACAGTTGATGCACATTTTCTTAATTTTGGATGTGAACACATTGAAAAAGTCAATTTATACCACCATAGTTAGCCTTGGAAACTAAAGTCTGAAGATACTTATGAACAGTAGCAATACATTTTAATATAAAAAGAGAGCATCTCTGAAAGAATTTAGTGAATGCTCGGTTGTTTACTGAAGGAGCCTGTTTAAAGGTTTTGTTTTATAAATACAACAGTGGTAACCAATGGAAACACTTGGCCTGAGTTTGTCATGATAGTCTATTTAGAAATTACTTGGGAAGAAAGAAGAATAATTTTCTTACCAACTGAGGATAATGTCAGTGAACACTAGAGACAAACAAGGACAGCTGAAAATATTGATACACAATGATTAGCATATAAAATAAATAAGAAAACATAGTATAGTCAACTATTCAATCACATAAGCATAGTGTATCATTTTGCCAGATTTAAGAAGCTCCATTTCAAACAGATAGACAGTGCCCATATCAGATAACTGCCTAGATGGATAACTGTTACATGGATTTGCAAGGCAGAGCCTATTTATACGTGTTAATTATTATTCAACACAAGTGAAACTTAATGTATTCAGTAATTCAGTATATACCCACCATTTCTGACAGTCACAATGCTGCAAAATAATAGGTAGGCATGTTGGAAGAAAGAACTGCTGGCAAAATTATAAAGTCACTTTTCATTACCAACTCAAGAAAATGGCTAGTAGACAAATTATCTTCCTTTTCCTTTGTTCATTGTCCTTTCTGCTGGGACAGATATGCTCAGACTGTTGCAAATTTGGGGCTTTTATCTCTTTTTCTTCAAAACCTCTGTCTCCTGCATCTTGTTCTCTCATGGTTTTGAAAAATATCTGACCAACCTAGCTTATAATATAGTATGAAAATGAGCTGTGGCATCTCTTACTCTCATCCCATTCAGGACTCTTAGCAATATTCAAGAAAAACCTCAGGGTAGAAAGAAAAACTGTAAGGGAATAAATTGTTCCCAACAGAATTATGGGAAGTTGATTGAAGAAAATACACTTGAACAAGAGGGCCTTTTAGCCATAACTCTCAGGTCAAACCTACAGAGTCTGATACAATAAAAACAACACAGCTACCAAATATTACTCTGTGATGACCTGAAATGTGTCTCCCCATCCTCAAAATCCATATGTTGAAGTTCTAAATTCCAGTACCTCAGAATGTGACCACATTTGGAGATAGGATCTTTAAAGAGGTAATTCAGGTAAAATGAGGTTATTGGCATGGGCTGTAATCCATTCTGACTGGTATGTTTATTAGAAGAAGATGTTACAACACACACACAAATAGAGGAAAGACCATGTGAAGACACAGGGAGCAGATGGCCATCTACAAGCCAGGAAGAGAAGCATCAGAAGAAAATAACCCTGATGACATATTGATCTTAGACTTCTAGCCTCCAGACACATGAGAAAATAAATTTCTGTTGTTTAAGCCACCTAGTCTGTGGTATTTTATTATGGTAGCTGTCTTTGTCTACGTTCTGTTGCTATAACAGAATACCTGAGACTGGGTAATTTATAAGAAAATAAGTTTATCAGCTCATTGCTCTAGAGGCTGGGAATTCCAAGGGCATGGCGGCAGCTTCTGGTGAGGACTTTAGTATTGTGCTATAACATGGTGGAAAAGCAGAAAGGCAAGCCAGAGTGTGCAAAGAGACCACAAGAGTGAGCCCAGCTTGCTTTTATAACAATCTGTTCTCTCAAGAGCTAATTCATTCCTGTAAGAATTAACTTACTCCTGGGATAAGGGCATTAATTCATCATAAGGCCTCCACCTTCTTGACTCAATCACCTTTTGGCTCCACCCTCATGACCCAATCACCTTTTAAAGGACCCACCTCTTGATACTGTTCCATTGGCCACTAAATTTTCAACATGTCGACTTTTGGGGGACACATTCAAACCATAGCATTCTTGCCCTGGACCCCCCAAATTCATGTCCTCACATTTGAAATACATTCATTCCAGCCCAATAGCCCTAAAGTCTTAATTCATTCCAGCATGAACTCAAAAGTTCAAAGTCCAGAGTCTCATCAGATGTGGATGAGAGTCAAGGCGTGATTCATCTCAAGGTAAATTCCCTCCAGCTGTGATCTGGTGAAATCAAACAAGTTATCTACCTCCAAAATACAATAATGGGATGGGCATAAGATAGACATTCCAGTTCCTAAATGTAGAAATATGCAAACAAACAAACAAGCAAACAAAAAGGAGGAACAGTTAAGTCCAAATTGAACAGGGAAAACAACGTTAAATCTCTAAGCTCCAGAATAGTCTTCTGCTCCATGTGCTGCCTCCTGGACATACTGGGTGGGGTGTTTGACCCCCAAAACCTCAGGCAACTTCTCCCCTATGGCTTTGCTGGGCTCAGCCTATGCTTCAGCTCTCCCAGGCTGGCATTGCACACTGGTAGCTCTACAGTACTGGGGTGTTGGTGGTGGTCTTGGTGGTGGTCCTTTCACAAATCCACCAGTCATTTCCCTGGGGGAGACTCTCTGCTGCAGCTCCAACCCACATTTTGTTTGGCATTACCCCAGCGGGGGCTTTCTGCAGTAGCTCTGCCTCTACAACAAGCCTTTGCCTGGGCTCCCAGGCTCTCCATAACATTTTTTGAAATCTAGGTGGAGGAAGTGCCATGTCCCCACGGCTCTTGTGATCTGTGAACTTACAGAATTAGCACCATCTGGGCACTGCCAGGATTTATGTCTTGTACTTTCTAAAGTGGCAGGTTAAGCCATACCTAGGGCTGCTTCAGTTATGACTGGGGTGGCTGAGGAGTACTACACTGGTATGCAGAGAGCAAAGACATAAGGTGGCTCTGGAAAGTGAGCCCACAGGGGGTGCCATAGGCACATTCCTTGAAACCATTCTACTATCCTAGAGCTCTGAGGCTATGATGGGAGGGGCAGCCTTGAAGATCTCTGAAATGTCTTTGGAGTCTTTTTCCCATTGTCTTGATTAATAGCCTCTGACTCCCTTATGTCTGTACTAATTTCTTTAACAAATGGTCACTTGGCCACGCCTGAACACACTTTTTTACTCTTTATGTGACTCACTGCGAATTTTCAAAATTTTTCCACTCTGTTTCCTCTTGCTTGTTACTATAAGCAGTTAAAAGTAGCCACACAGCAGACTGAATACTTTGCTGCTTAGCAATTTCTGCCAGATATCCTAGTTCATTATTCTTAAGTTTCACCCTCTATAAAGCCCTAGGGCTTGGACACAATGCAGCAAGGTCTTTGCAACTGTATAACAAGGATGGCCTTATTCCAGATCCTGATACCTTGCTCCTCATTTTCATCTGAGAACTCATCAGAATGACCTTTACTGTCCATATTTCTATTAGCATTCAGTTCATGACCAATTAAAAAATCTTTCTGAAGTTCCAGACTTTTTCGACTCTTCTTCTGAGCCCTCACCAGAATTGCCATTAACACTTTGTTTATAGTAATCTAGGCTTCTTCTAGCCTGCTCCTGCAAATTCTTTCAGCCTCTACCCATTAGCCAGTTCCAAAATCACTTCCACATTTTCAGATTATCTGTTATAGCAATAACCCAACTTCTTGGTACCAATTTTCTGTCTTGGTACATTTTATCTGAGACTGGGTAATTTATAAAGAAAAATTTTTTTTTATGGTTCTGGAGGCTGGGAGCATGGTGGCTGTTTCTGATGAGGGCTTTCATACTACATCATAACATGGTGAGAGGGCAAGAGCATGCATGTCAGCTTTCCACTCTTTCTGTTCTTATAAAGCCACCAGACCCATCATGGGGTTTCCACTCTGATGACTTGTCTAATCCAAATTACCTCCCAATGGCCGCACCTCCAAATTACACATGAATTTGAAGATTCCATTTCCACCACGTGAAACTTGAGGGACATATTCAAACCATTGAAGTAGTCCTAGCAAACCTACGTACTCACTGCATAATGTGCTTTATGTTCATGATCTCTTCTAAAACTGGGAAGCAGATTTTCCAGGCACTTTGCATTCTAAATTATGATTGACCTCAATCAGATCCTGTTATATTAATAAAAAATGAAACGGCTTACCTGTTCTCTTTCTTAAAACCTTCAACCGGGAGAGCATCTTCATGGCTCATCTATAACTACAACCATTTATTAATTCAAAAACATGTATGAATATTTGCCTTCTATGCATCAGATACTGTTCTAGGCACAGGAGGTAAAATAGTGAATTAAAAAAATGTGTCTCTAAATAACTTAAAATATATCAGCAGGGGAAAAAATAAACACATAAATTAATATACAATGAAATGTCTTTGTTATGAAATGCCAAAAAGAAAAATGAAATTGGGTTGGAGTGACTAGGGATACTATTTTAGAGAAGATCGTCAGCAAAATATTTGAGCAGAAACCTAAATAAAGTGAGAGACCTGAATGAGTGTGAAGATCAGTAGAAAGAGAATTCTGGGAGGAGGGAGTGCGCAAAGCAGGAACCTTCTTGGCTTGTTGGGAAAATAACAAGATGTCCCATATAGCTGGTGCCAGTATTCAAATCATCTAGGGTCTTATAAAACAAGATGAAGACTTAGGATGTTATTCTAAAGGCAACATGAAGCTATGGAAGGTTCGAGACAAGGGAATGACATGCTCTTACTTATATGTGAAAAGGACTTTACTTGATGTGATATAGGGAAGTTCCTTTGAGGCACAGTATAGGACAGCAGAGATGCAGGCTTGAGGCTACAGCACAATTCCAGGTGAGAGACGTGGATGGTTAGATTGAGGTTAGTAAAAGTGAAGGTGGTTAGAAAGTCAAATTTGGAATATATTTCAAAGGTGCAGAACACACCGGTAAAATGATTACAGAATGGGGAGGAAAAGAAGCATCAAAGATGACAGTTAGGTGATATTTCCTGAGCAATGGCAAGAATGGTGGTGCCATTTGTTGAGATGGAGAATGTAAGAAACAGATTTGAGAGAAAATCAAGAGTTGGCTTTTGAACAAATTAGATTTGAGATGATCTTAGCTTTCCAACTCAGATACAGTCTAGAGTTCATGGGAGAGATTTAAAATATAAATTTGAGCATCATTAGCTTATAAATTTGGTATATATTGATAAGAAATTGAGTCCTGGGGAACTCCGATATTCATAGAATAGAGCAAAGAGGAAGATTTCTACAAATAAGACTGAGAAAGAGCCAGTGGACTAGGAGGAAAACAAAGAAAAGGGGAAGACAAAAGAGTGTGTCAAGAAGATATAGTAATCAATTGTTTCAAATGCTTCTGAGTTCACTGAGATAAGAATTGACCATTGAGTTTGGCAACGGGGAGTCTGTTGATGATCTTAGTTGATGATCTTAGTTTTCTCTGGAACGGTAATAAAAGCGTGATTAAAGTGAATTCAAGAGGTAATAATAGGGGGGAGAGGAGGGAAGGAATTGTAGATAGCAAATCTAGACAATGCCTTGCAGCAGTTTTACAATTAATTTGAGTAGAAATGAGGTAATTGCTGATGGGAGATGGGCAAGGAAATTGATGTTGCAGTGTAGTAGGCAACCGCTCTTTCACTAGAAAACACCCGCACGTTTCAGTCTTTTTAAGTCTTTACTCTCGGGCTTGCCAGAATCCTCAGAGAAGTTTCTTCTTAAACTGTGTGTGAAATAGATAATCCTAACAGCCAGTATTCCGGGAACCCAGTGAAAGAAGTCTGGTGTTGTAGACAGAACGATGCCCTCAAAGATGCCCACATCCTAATCCCTGGAATCTGTAAATGTATTGTCTTTGGCAAAAGGCATTTGGCAGATGTAATTGAGGTAAGGCATTTTGAGATGGAAAGATTTTCCTGGATTGTCTGGGTAGACACAATTTATTCACAAGGGTCCTTAAGAGTAGAAGGGGAGACGAGAAAGAGGAAGCTGTAACTGTAGAAGCAACACACCATGAGATGCAATGCTGCTGCCTCTGGAGATGGAGGAAGGGGCCAGGTGAGGAATATGAGTGTCTTCAGAACCTGGAGAAAACAGGAGATCCTCTCCCCACCCCGCCCCCAGGAGTGCAGCTCTGCCAGCACCTGATACCTTGATGCTAGCCCATGAGACCCAGGTTGGATTTCTATCCACCGAACAAGTGGCATTGTTAAAGCCACTGAGTTCATGGTCATTTTTTCAGTATACAAACTCTTTCTTAAACCTCCTTCAGGATGGTGTTCCCACCCTTACGTGCACCATGTGTTCTCTAGTGCAAAGACCCTTCTGTGACCCTCTCCAGACAATACACCTTTGATTACTTGCAGGGGCGGGGAGGGACAGTCAGTTATCTGTGTGGCCTAGGGGTGGGGAACCTGAGGGCCTAAGTACTTCTGAAACATTTGCAATAAATGTTCCAGTGTTTTAGCCTCCTCTTCATCTCCATTTCCAGACCTACTTGGTGCTAGAAACTCTAGAATTTTTCATGTGTTCTATGGTGTAAATGGAGTTATTTTCATTGTTGTCCCTTGAAGGCTTAGCATTCAGCTTTTTCAGATGTGCTAAGGCAGTTACCACGACCCTTCTGTTTTTCACTTCGTGTGCTTGTCTTCTCCCATGTTCTTTGTCCTTGTAGAGTAAGGCCTTTCCCTCCCCATTATTATTATTATTATTAATTTTGGTTGCAAATTCCTTTCCTGTTGCTTTTGTAGCATATGGGGAGTGAACAGGGACTAATACATACATTCACTGGACATCATTAATCAGAAGTCTCACCTTTTCTTTCTCAGTTAAATAAGAAGTGGACCATGGCTCAGAGTGAGCCGGCAGGAAGGAAAGCAATTTCCACTTGTTTAAGTTTGTCCAGGAAAAGACATTTGAGCCATTCCATAGACCCTCCTTCCACTACTGACTATTACCACAGAAGAAATTAGAGTCTGTCGCTGACTCTATACCATGCCTGTATTAGAAGGCATTACTTACAGCCTCTCTGTCCACCATTCTCAGCTAACCTCCTTTATATACTACATCTAGCTTTTCATGACTTAGCAGCTCATAAAGCTTGTTTTATTTTTTACCATGTAATAGGCTACTTTGTAATTTTCCTGAAGTTTTCTTTTTCTATTTTTAATGTGTGAAAAAGAAACTCCTAAAGTATGTGGGAAAATTCATTAGCATAGGGAGATTTCGGAAGTTCCAAAAGCGCTCCAGCACACGGTTCTTAAAGTGCATACTCCCTGACCTTGACATTGTGTCTGAATTACCAGATCAGCAAATGGCACCATTTATCTCATCATTATTGTCATTTTAATCTTCATCTGTAGCATTATCAGGAGAACAAAGTACTCATAACACTAGGGAACATGTCTGTCTTTTTTTTCAGTTCTGTACCCTGACACCCAGGCAAAGGCCTGGAACAGAGGAAGCCCTCAAAAATATTTATTATACCAAATGAATCATTATTAACAAGTAATAACTTTGTATCCCAACAGCTAGCAAGAGATTTGCACATAGCAAGTCTTCATTAAATATTTTTAAAAAATAATTTTAAAATATACTTCTAATTGGGATTAATGTAAATACTGAGAAAAGTCCACATCATAGGGGTACAGACGGATGAATTTTCACAGTGTGAACACTTCTGTGCAACCAGCCCAGAGACGAAGAAACAAAATATTAACAGGACTACCTAAATCTGTATCAGTCACTTCACTCACCATTCCCCCAAGGATAACCACTCTTCTGATTTCTGACACCATAGATTAGTATCACCTGCTGTTTAGATTTATGTAAATAGAATCATGCAGTATATATACTCTTTTTTGTCTAGCTTCCTTTGTTTGACATTATATTTCAGGTAACAATAGTTCATGCATTCTTATCACTTTATGGCATTTAACTTGATGAATTTACCACAATATATTTATATATTGTACTGCTATTAACATTTGGATTGTTTCTAGTTTATTTCATTATGAATAGTGTTGCTATGAACATTTTTCAGTTTTTGATTTTGTTTTGGAACATATTTATATGCATTTCTATGTAAATGGAAGTGGAAGTATTGGGTTACACGATATGTATATGATTAGCTTTATTAAACACTGCCAACCAATTTTTAAAACAGTTTATGCTTCAACCAGTAGAGTAATAATTACAGTTGTTCTGCATTCTTACGAGCCCTTGATATTTTCCACATTTTTTGTTCAATCCATTCTGGCAAATACATAGTGGTAAAACACTTTGGTTAACTCATCATCCTTCTTAATAATACCATGATTATCTCATTATTGCCAGCACTTATCTGACAGGCTGACACAGAGTAGGCCAAGCAGTCCTAACGTGTGCATCATACTGCCTGCTCAGTTGTTGCATGAAAATACTAGCTCATTGTCTTTTATGATAGAAAGTATTTTTCATATTACTTTGCCATGACTTTAAAAATGGGTGGGACAAAGATTAGGAAAGTCTAGATGGAATGCGAAAGAAGTTTGGAAAAGGTTTAAGAGAGCCACTGGAAGTATAAAGTCTCTCTAGCTATTACAAAGAGATAGATTTATTCAGAGGAGCAGAGCCTTCAATATTTGTTACAATAAAAAGAATATTCACTCAGTACTGGGCCTGAGTAAATGCATTGTAGGTCTCTTGAAACTGAGAGTTCTTCAAGGTCAACCATTGCCTCTAGTCCTTCCATTGTTCTCTCTTGCTCTGTTGAATAAAGGATTCTGTACTGAGTTATCACTCAATAAAGGCCATCTGTCTGAGGGAGGAAAGTCTTTTCTTCCCCTGATTTCTCTGCTGGCCTTGTGTTATATTTAACTATCTTTGAGAAGTCAGTAACTGTGATACATCATAACTATTTTTTTATTTCAGCATATTATGGGGGTACAAATGTTTAGGTTACATATGTTCCCCTTGTGCCCCGCCCCGAATCAGAGATTCAAGCATGTCCATCCCCCAGATGGTGCGCATCGCACTCTGTGTATATGTATATACGCATCCCCTCTGCCCTGCTCCCATCTGCCTGACACCCAATAAATGTTATTCCTATATGGGCACTTAGGTGTTGATCAGTGAAACCAATTTGCTGGTGAGTACATGAGGTGCTTATTGTTCCGTTCTTGGGATACTTCACTTAGTGGAATTGGTTCCAGCTCTAGTCAGGAAAATACAAGAGGTGCTGTATCACCATTGTTTCTTATAGCTGAATAGTACTCCATGGTATACATATACCTCATTTTATTAATCCTCTCGTGTATTGATGGGCACTTGGGTTGTTTCCACATCTTTGCAATTGTGAATTGTGCTGCTATAAACATTCGAGTGCAGATGACTTTTTTGTAGAATGTCTTTTGTTCTTTTGGGTAGATGCCCAGTAATGGGATTGCTGGATCAAATGGTAGACCTACTTGTATCTCTTTAAGGTATCTCCGTATTGCTTTCCACAGAGGTTGAACTAGTTTGCAGTCCCACCAGCAGTGTATGAGGACTTTTTGGGACTTTTTGATAAAGGCCATTCTCACTGGAGATAAATGATATCTCATTGTGGTTTTGATTTGCATTTCTCTGATGATTAGAGATGTTGAGCATTTTTTCATATGTTTCTTGGCCATTACTCTGTCTTCTTTTGAAAAGTTTCTGTTCCTGTCCTTTGCCCACTTTTTGATAGGGTTGTTTGCTTTTTTTCTTGCTGATTTTCCCAAGTTCTAAATAGATTCTAGTTATCAGCCCTTTATCGGATGTGTAGCATGCAAAAATTTTCTCCCATTCTGTAGGTTGTCTGTCTGCTCTTGTGACAGTTTCTTTGGCTATGCAGAAGCTTTTTAATTTGATTCACACCTTTCACCTCTCACAAAAATCAATGCATGCTGGGTAACAGACTTAAATCTAAGGTGTGAAACTATTAGAATTCTAGATGAAAACATTGGAAAAACTCTTCTAGACATTGGCCTAGACAAAGAATTTATGAAGAAGACCCCAAAGGCAATCACAGCAACAATAAAAATAAATAAATGGGACCCAATCAAATAAAATACATCATGACTATTTTAAATATACTCTCCCCTGTTTTAAGTAATCATGCTGTCTTGTGACCTTGCCCTACAGGTGTGTGAACACTGCTGACAGCGAAGGTGGAGCAGTGAATAGCAGCCTGTGCAACCAGGATGAAATTCCCCCAGAAACCCAGTCCTGTTCTCTTCTGTGTCCCAATGAATGTGTCATGTCTGAATGGGGACTTTGGAGCAAATGCCCACAGGTAATTTCTCTTCCCTCGTCAATGTCCTAATACTCTAGTGCTACTTGCACTGTTGTTCTCTGCACATTCACAGTGCTGCTCTCCAAAGCATTCTTCTAGTAACATCGCAAACTAATTTTTTTCTGAGAAAGGCAAAAAGAAAAAAATAAAAATAAAAAGAAAGAAAGAATGAAAGAAAAAAGAAAAATGTCTGCCAGCAAGACCAAGCAATTTGAAATGCCAGTGGCTCTTTCCAAAGCCTTTATCCTGGGTACGTGAACAAGGAAGATGAGTCTATAATGATCACAGTAAGATTTGACTGCACACCCACTGCGAAAAGGGTCTTCTTTAGTACCAAATCATGCTCATTATAATCTCTTGGTTCTGTTCCATTTTTATCCTGGCAGAATCAATTAGTGTTAGAAGCTCAACTCCACTGTGCAATTTAGCTTTCTGTTGGTGATAATCTGTTTTTGCCTTTTGCTGTTTTCCCAAAGATGAGGCATTTTTTTGCCATGCTTCGACTTCTTCCAAATATCTTTTTTTAAGTCTAAAGCATTTGCCTTCATTTTCCTTCTTTAAAAAAAATGAAGATGCAACAGGAATATGGCAAAATAAATATTCTTCGGTAGCATAGTTGAACTTAATATTCCCAGAAGATAAATTCTGATATTTTAAACTTATATTTAAGATGGGTAAAAATTGAAAAAAAAGAAAATAGGAATTAGGAACATATTATATGGATCCAACCATTAGGAAGGAAAAATTAGGATTATTTGAATTAATTGTCATACTGAAAATTTGTGAAAAGATAGTGGAAGTCTTTGTATAGGAATGGAAAATGTCTTTAAAATCAGTTAAGATCCTATATTTGCAATTTTATATCATTGATTCCTTATTAAATACTGCAGCCTTATCTCTGATATTTCTGTACTTTTTTGAAAGGGATTTACCTCTGTTGTTATTTTTTTATTTATTGAGTTGTTTTGAGGGCAATACAGTATTAAGATAGAGGCACCAATAAAGGATAACTTGTAAGAGTGGGATGCTAGGTACTAAGTCACTTATTTTGTGTGTAATGTGAATATAATGAAAGTTAACATTTATTGACCCCTAATTTTGTGCAAGGCACATGCAAGAACTATTCCCTTTGGTCTTTGCACTAATCCTACTCAGATGGTACTATTATTAGGCCATTGTTCTGCTGAAACTAATGTTCAGAAAGGCTAGGTAGTTTGCACAAAGTTTCATGTTTAATAAATCATGAGCTAGGAATGAACCTTATTTTGTCTGGTGAAGCCAGAGCCTTTGCTCTCACATTCTTGGCTCACTTATCTTGGAAGAATTAAGGTAGATTTAAACTCAATACTTTTCTTTCTTTAAAACATAATATTTATTTTAAGAACAAAGCAAGTTGTGTTTATAGCTGTCTGTATGAGATTATTCCATGACTGAGTACATATATTCACACTTTAAATAGTGTGCTGGAGCCCACTCTTTGTTAATCAACCTATGGAAAAATTAGCAACCTGAAGTTTAATTACATGTAAGGTCATGATCTTCCTCACTTCTTTTTTTATAATTACTCACAGAAGACTTTATTAAAGTCTAATCACTTTGTGATGAAAACATTGCCCTCTTAAGTCAAGGTATCTGGCCACTGGGTTAAAATTTTTATTGTAGGACCATTTTGTACAAGGTTGTGATGATTTAGCATTCTGCATTTGCTTCTTTTGGGTTTCTATTTTTTTAAGGTTTGTTTTTTCAAACATAATCATTTTGTTTTTGGAGTGTTTAGAAATTGAAGGTAGAGAAAATATTTTAAACTCCTTTCATGTATCGAGAAGATGACATAGTTACCACCTTGTCAGCATGAAAGGAGAGGGTTGTTCCGTCAGGTTATGTACCTTCTAACTTACATAATAATAAAAGTTGTGGCAATAACAATAATAACTCATTGAACATGTCTCATGTAACCAACATTATGCTGAAAACGACATGAAACTAAGTTTTGTAATGCTTGTCCATGGTCACTCAGGTCTGTCTGACCACAATGGCCCTGCTTTTTCTCAGATGCCGTGCCACTCTCCGGTATAAGTGGAGACTTCAAAATGGAAAAAGAAATGACAATCAGGGCTCACACCTGATGGTTTTCCCTATCTCTGGATACGTTGCATAACTTTAATAAGTTGCAAGATCTTAGCATAATGTCCCAACATCATAGAGCCCTAATCAGTACTTGATGATGATGATGATGATGATGATTATAGCGAAGGCATCGCTGAATCATTGTGCCTAAAGTTTAATTAGCGCTTCAGTGTGCATTTCCTGAGAAAAAGAAAACAATTGTTTTTGTTCTCTATGCTGTGTGCTGATTTAATGTTGGCCATTATTTTACCAAATTCTCCTTTATATTCTACAGTGTGACATATGTTATTGGAATCGATTCGCTATATTTTGGTTTTTTAGTTTTTTCCTGCCAGGGCACTTTAGAGCCAAACACATAAATAAGCTTAATATATTTTTAAGTATGATTGTTGCAAGTTACTCAAACTTCTGAGTTACAGATTCCTTATCAGGAAATGAGGACAATGACAGCTGCTTTTCCAGATTGTTTAAGGATTAGAGATAATACGTATAAAATGAATATTAAGAGTGTTACCTAGTACAGGATTGTGAGAAGAACAACAACAAGAGCAAAAACAAACCCTCCCTCCCCTTATACTGTTTATTGTGAGGTTGGGAAACAGGAGACAGGTGGCAGAGCATTTTCTAAGCTATACAGGAAATATCCTTTCTCCTGTGCAAAATAAATCACTACTTGTCCTTACAGAAATAAAACGTCACCTTTGTTATTGAAATATGACCTATGTCTAATTTAGTGGAGTCCCCGAAAATAAGGCATCAAAAAGTTAACTTTGAGTGAATGAGTTATTGACCTGGCAGTGACTGCCAATTGCAAACCATACAGAAGAGCAAACAAGACAAAGGCATTAAAATTGTATTGGGATCATTTTAAGACTGCATTGGGAAGAACTGGAGACTATAAATTGATCAAACAAAAACAAACAAAATTCAAGGAGGAATTTGAAGCAAATGGAAAACCATGTATTTCATTTATTTCATGTTTGTGCTTTTTCTTCCTCTCATAACACACACATACACATACACACACACACACACACACACACACATCTCTTTCTTTTTACTTCAACATTCTCACTTTTCTAGAATGCTTTCATGTGGAAGGAAGCTTATGGAATTGTGCATGCAATAACCTTCCCAATAATATTTACTCTTTAAAGGTATGTGTATGTGTGTGTGTAAATACATTCATGTATGTAAGTACATGCACACACAGACAAATATATATACTTATTTAATAGCTCGGTATTTATTACCCAATATTCTTATCTAAATAGTTTCATCTAAATAATTCTTATCTAAATATATCTTTATCTAAATAATTTTCCAGTTTTTATTCTGATCCTGTAAACTTAAAATTTACTCCAGTGAGTATGCATAGAAACATATATTCTTCAAAAGAGGTTTATAAATTTCTACATTCAGATATCTTGGAACATTTGAAGTTGCTCAGACCCAACATATCAGAAAGAATATATGGTTGTCTTCATTTATGCTACAAATTCTTACGGAAATTTTCCATTGAGTAACACAGATTTTCGAATTATGTCTCTCCTTGGAGGCTTGCTGAAGAAATTTCTTAAACATGAATATTGATAGAAAGATGGTCTTGGAGATGAATTTTCAAACTGATACATACTTTGCAGAAGCAAGACTTTGCAAACTCTCTCCAGAAAGGTGACTTAGGTTTAGCACACCCGTTTGAACTTGGATTCACCTCCAGCTGAATGCATCGGAGGATGGATACTAGCAAGGCATCCCCTCAGACAGTGGGAATTGCAGACTCATTTAACAGTGGTCCAGAGGAAACCTTACGATCAGTGACTCAAATCTTTACATTATCACCAAGACAACCTCTGAAAAAGGATCACAAAGGAAGACTTTGCAAGAAACCATGTAGAGCTTAAGTATAATGGAATCTGGATTCTATCATAGTCTGAATATTGCGTTTCCAAAATAGATCTTTTTTTCTGAGCTTTATTCTTTTCTCTAACTATGTATGTAGGACACACTAGCTGAAGCCAATGCAAAAAGTGTCATTATTTCTTCTGATGAAGACTGCTTTAAAAGAGAAAGAGAATGCATACCAGTTTTCTGATAAATGACCCATAATTAAGCATTTGAGGTTAATAAAAATGTGTTTCCCTACATTGTGCTCCAGTGTTATCTTGGGGAAGGGCTGTGAGCAATTTATTCCGGATGACTCAGCATTTTTAGCACTTTAGCACCACATCTGTAAATTGTGTTTCAGGGAAGCAATTTACTCCAATGTCTAGTGCTCAGCTCCAAGCACTTCCTCAACTTCAACTAGCAGTCTTTACCATGCAGGTGGCAAGCCAGAGGAAGAGAATGATGATAATTTTCTATAATCTGAGCTGCAAATTTTGGTTGCTTCTGTGAAATTGATATTGGCTCTTGTCAGATGACAGTAATTCATTACTCAGGGACTTGTGGAGTATTTTACCCCTGTGTGCAGTGAGAAGTATTATCACTCAGAGCCATTTTTATTTCCAGAATCACATGAGGCATTATAAGAAGGGTGCCTCATTTCATGCATTGGAGCAGCAAATAATGATCTAATAAAAGCAGTCTTTGGGCTGCTCCAGTTTTTGAATTTTAATGTGCTTGTTATCATTTTTATACAGTCTGATTTTCTTTGATTCTCAATGTCATCAACATGACATAAAAAATAAGGCTTCCATTGCTCTCAATCTTCTCCCTCTATCTCTCTCTTCCTTTCTATCTGTAACTCTATCTCTATTATATAATGGAAATTCTCAGTTAGAAAAAATAGTATAATGGGCCCTATACGTTGGTCACTCAGCTTTAACAATTATCTACATATGACAAACCTTATTTCATTTATCTCTTCTCCCCTACTTCTCTTACCTTTTCCTGCCTGGAGACTAAAAGGCATACTCCACATTTTATATCATGTCATCCATAAATACTTCTATAATAAATATCTTCCTAGGGTATAATTATTAATCACAGCAACTAAACATAACCATAATACTTTTCATGCCTTATAAAATTATAATTTTCAAAAAATTAAAAACATGACTTTCATATAAAGTATCTAAAAATAATTAATTTATTAATGATTAAAACAGCATGATTGTAAGGGTCGTTCAAAAGAATTGAACTTTCACTTCTTTCAGTGATGGAATATCATTGGATTTATTTGGGATGTATTGGATATATGCTTTCTTTGTAAACAACTTTAAAAAGAGCAAATATATAAAACAGACATTGGACAACAAGTAACATGGAATTATGATCATTGAAGGAGGAAAATCAAATGCAGCGAGTCTTGCAATCACCAGGGCTTTCTGTGTGGAGGCACTTTTTGAATGGTGGTCCAAGAAGTAAGATTCCAACAAGACCATGGTGAGGATCCAGAGAACAGAGACTGAAAAGAAGAGGAAGCTGAAATTTGAAGGGCAAAATAGTGAAGACATAGATACTAGGTAAAGAAAGAAATCTATATATCTGTGTGGGGTCTCTTTGAGTTCTTGGTTAAATACTAATTTCATATGTATGTTGTGAAACTCCAGAGTTCAGGCAAAGAATGACTTCTGAGGAGCTGCAGGGTGTTCACATTCCAAAGCTCACATAGGTCTAGGAGACATTTTAATTCTGTGCAGCATGAATAGAGATATCTCCTCAACTATCCAGGCCATTTGATAACCCAACAGTGTTATCCCTTAGGACAAGGGTTAATGAGCCTTAAAGTCTACTGTAAGACTTGACTAATGAAATTTAAAGATAGACCTCAGAAGGACCAAACTGATCCACAGGTAACTTTACTGCCTGTCAAAACAAACTTCGACACACTCAGATGGAATACAAAACCCAAAACATTCAACAATGGAACATTCACAATGTTTAGGAGTGGTTAGTGACTGGAAGTGGGAGCATGATAGGGGCCTAGGTAGTTCTGGTAATATTTCATCCGTTTCTGTTTTATAAGTTAATATTTTGTTTCTAGTGCTCTGATCTGGTTATATTAATATAGATGTTTTCACATTGTGAAAAGTAATTGAGCTGCATTCATATAATATGTGTATTTTTAGCTATGTTATCTTATACCTAATTACTATACATGTGAAGAGGCAACAAATTATGACCCATTACCAAGGGGAAAATCAGTCAATAGAAGTAGAACCAGGAATCTGAAGGCAAGGAATTAAAAACAGCTATAATAAATATTTTAAGTATTTAAGTATGTTCTAGAATTTGAAGTAAAATATGAACATAATAAAATAGAAGATATTGAAAAGCCCCATATGTAACTTTAGAGATATAAAATACAATGCCTGAAATGAAAAATTTACCAAATGGGAGTAACAGTGCATTAGACTCTGCAGGAGAAAAGATGAGTGAATTTGAAGACATAGCAATAAATCACAGAAAGAAAAAAAGACTGGAAAAGATATAGAGACTAAGTGATCTATAGAACAATGTCAATATTAAGTGGTTTAACATTAAGTGTAATTGGAGCCCTCAAAACACAGTAGAAGGTGGACAGAAAAATATTTAAACTAATGGCTCGAATTATTCCAAATCTTGGGATGATTATAGTACTCAGAGAATATTACCTGGATTATATAATCCTGGTTGACAATACTCTGATGACAAAGTAGGAAAAAATTCTAGAAGGTCTCAATATTTACTTAAAAGCAATCTTTCACTTAATACTCTTTATTTTTGAAATTATAGTACCATGCTCGGTTGTGCCTAGCATAGAGATTCTCTGCTTTACCTTTTTGAAATAATAAGGTTCTGTTCTTTATCTGGAGTCAAAGAGGGTGAGCACTGGGCTATACCAAGTAGGCATAGGCTATATATATGGGAGTGTGGCAGTTTATTTTATGTGTCAACATGACTGAACCACAGGGTGTTCAAACACTTGGTCAAACATTATTCTGAATCTGTCTGTGAGAGTGTTCCCGGATGAGACTAACATTTGAATCAGCAGACTGAGTAAAGTAGATTACCCTGTCTAATGTGGGCGGGCCCCATCCAAACAGTTAAAGGCCCAAATAGAATAAAAAGGCTGACCTTCCCATGAGTAAGAGGGAGCTCCTTCTGCCTGATTGCCTTGAGCTGGGACAGCAGTTTTTTCCTGCCTTTGAACTCAAACCAATATACTGTCCCTTCCTGGGTCTCAAGCCAGCGGGCCTTTGGACTGAAAATTTGTTCATGAGAGTTTTTATATTTTTGATGTATGCAATTAAATTTATTCTCATGTATATTGAGATTTTTCATCACCATTATGAATGTGGTATTTTTTCCCATGTGCATTTCTAATTGGTTAGCACTAGTGTCTAAAGTAACTATGGGTGTTATACTGGGTGGTGTTAAGGTAAATTTTACATT
Source organism: Indri indri (assembly GCA_004363605.1). NCBI lineage: Eukaryota > Metazoa > Chordata > Mammalia > Primates > Indriidae > Indri > Indri indri. The sequence continues at coordinate 24,145 of RJWJ010024142.1, forward strand.
CAGCCTTGTTTTCTCAATTTTTTTTTTATTAATTCTACTGGTAGTTTATTGTATTAGTTCCTAGTCTTATGTTTTCCTGAAATACAATAATATAATCCACAAATGATAATTTTTATCTATTCTTTCTTGATATTTACATCATCTTTCCTAGATATGTATGCTTTATTAGGAAGAACCTTTCAAGTAATGCTAAAAATCAAATAAAAATTGTTTTTATGTTTTCCTGGCTTTAATAATGTTTGATCTATTTTAAAACAAATAGTCATTGTTTCTCATATTCAAAAAAGAGTTTGTGAATTTCTTTTTATGTATACAATATCTCTATATCCATATATGTATGTATTCAGTAATGCTTACTCAGTTTTATCAAAAGCTTTTTAGTATCAATAATATAATTTTAGAATTTTTCTTTTGTAAATATTATGATTTTAAAATAGAGCTTATAATTTTAAAATACATATTTATTCTTAAAATAAATTATAATTTAAATTATAATAAATAAACAATTTAGTTTATCATTATCTTAACTGGTTCAGGATGTTTTTGTTTACTTCTGTCTCCTTTTTCTTTTTTTCTATTCTTCTCTCTGTTTCTGTCTCATTCTTCCCATCTTAGCATATTTGGAGTTAATATTATGCTAATTTGGAAAGTTTCAATATTTTATTTCTCTGAACTAATTTTTTTAAATGTAGAAAATAGTTCTTTGACATTTTGAATTATATCTGGAGGTGGAATATTTTTAAGTGGTATATTTTTGATAATCTCTTCATTTTCTCTTGTGGTTATGGTCTTTTGAATGCTTCTTGAGTCAATTTTAGTTATTTATATTTCACACAAACATGGCATACCTTTGCTAGATTTTAAAAATCAGTTAAAATAAAATATAGTTTTTTTTTCATTTAGTTAATCTCACATGTCTGCGATTACCTTCTTTTTCTTACTTTTTATCACATACAATGTGTGTGTATGTGTGTATGTATATGAGTTTCTGGCATTTTGATACTTGTATTCTGATCCGTATACTGGTATGTTGACTCTCATGCTGTCTCTAATAATTCG
>RJWJ010024143.1:0-24793 GCA_004363605.1 Indri indri
TATATCATATTCAAATGGAGCTTTCTTCTGCTTTGACCCTTTTTATAGTTTTATTACAGAAAGTGTTAGCATATATTAACCACTTACTAGATAAATATAAGAAAACTGCATGTCACTTATCGGTTTATCCATTGTCATCTCAAATAGGGCTGAGTGGTCTGATTTCAAAGTGACAGCTGGTGGTGTCTCTTCCTGATACATGCTAATCCAGTTTTTATTATGGAAAAACTGCCTGTGCTTTCAGACAGCGAAAGGGAGTTACTAAATGTAATCACTAAGGAGGAACCTTGGGATCGCAAACATAAAAGACTAAAATGAACAGTTTTCTCATTACAGAATGGTTTTCTGATTAAATACAGATTAAGGGCAGGGAAAAATCATTTAGAGACCTAAATAGCATTCTCCATTGTGTATATACACACAGAATCACAGATACACACATCTTTAGATGGATATAGGTATGGAAGTTATATGCATGTGGATATAGGTGTAGACACACTCACAGCATTTACTCTCTCCTTAATATGGTCATAAAATAGTTTAAGAGTATGTGAATCAATCCCCATTTTCGAGCTGAATTTTTTGGATGGTAGCATAAAAGAAGCAATTGTTGTTTAAAGAAATTGTGACGTTTACATGGATCACTGCTGTGATTTTATTATATCACTCTAGTGTACACTAAGTTGTATGAGAGAAATGGAGTCAAAGAAATGGAGGGCTTCCTACAATATTTTCCCCTCACAGGAAATGAAAAGCTAGGAGAAAGCTGTCAAGAAGGACTTGGTGGCTGTTGTGTTGTAATTGCATGAGAGTCACCAGAAATAAGAGCATTTAGTGTATTTAGAGGCGTATCTTCCCCATACTCTACTTTGGGATCTTGATGCTATTTGTACCATATAATAAACAGCTCTCTCAGATTTTAACTCCCAGCTGTCAATTGAAAAGGCCACCTAACTATTTCATTATGCCTTAATTAATAATACACTTCAATAAAAAAATAATTTCTTTACTATGTAATTTATCAGCGTGTTGAATATCTTGCCCAATACTTACTGCTAGAATAAAATAAGCATCCTATCTGGGGGAGAACAAGGAGAATGTTTAATTGACAAAAAAGAGATGTCGAATCAAGTTTAAAAGGAGTGATCTCCCTTTCTCAGACTCTACTGAGGCCTTGATTATTTTGGACTTCAAATCAGAAATACAAGTAATTGTGCTGGAGTTAGGTAGTTGTGCCACCTGATGACAACTTGCCAGCCCCGTTAGGCATCTGACCCCATTTTCAAAGTGCAGGCATTGTGGGTTCAGTGCCAGACCATTCCAATAATGCAAATATCACAATAAAATGAGCCACACAAATTATTTTGGTTTTCCACTGTGAAGTTATGTTTACACTATACTATAGTCTACTAATTTTGCAATAGCATTACTTCTAAAAAACAACATATATATATTGATTTAAAAATAATTTATTGCTAAAAAATTGCTAGTGATCATCTCAGCTTTCAGTGAGTCATAATCTTTTTGCTGGTGGAAGGTCTCTTTGTCTCCATGTTGATGGCTGCTGACTAACCATGGCAGTGGTTGCTGAAGATTGGGGTGGCTGTGGCAATTCTTAAAATAAGATAATGATGTTTGTCACATTGACTGGCCCTTCCTTTCATGCAGATTCTTTTGGCATTTTGCTGTTTGACAGCATTTTACCCACAGTAGAACTTCTTTCCAAACTGTAATCGATTCTCTCAAACCCTGCTGCTGCCAACAACTAAGTGTATGCAATATTTGAACTTCTTTGTTGTCATTTCAGCAATGTTCACAGCATCTTCACCAGCAGTAAATTCCATCTGCAGAAACCATTTTCTTTGTTTATCCATAATAAACAACTCTTCATCTGTTAAAGTCATATCATAAGATTGCAGCAGTTCAGTCACATTTTTAGGTTCCACTTCTAATTCTAGTTTTCTTGCTATTTCTACCACATCTGCAGTTACTTCCTCTACTAACATCCTGAACCCCTTAAAGTCATCCATAAGCATGGGAATCAATATCTTCCAAACTCCTGTTAATGTTAACATTTTGACCTCCTTTCATAAATCATGAATGTTCTTAATGCCCTCTAGAATGGGAATTATTTCCAGAAGGTTTTCAATCTACTTTGCCCATCTAAAGAATCACTATTTATGGCAGCTATAGCCTTATGAAATATATTTCTTACATAATAAGACTTGAAAGTTGAAATTACTCCTTGATCCATGGGCTAAAGAATGAATATTGCGTTAGCAGGCAGGAAAACAACATTAATCTCCTTGTACATCCCCACCAGAGTTCTTGGGTGACTGGGCACATTGTCAATGAGCAGGAATATTTTGAAAAGAATCTTGTTTTTCTGAGCAGTAGGTCTCAACAGGGGGCTTAAAATATTCAATAAACTATGCTGTAAATAGATATGCTGTCATCCAGGCTTTGTTATTCCATTCATAGAGCACAGATAAAGTAGATTTAGCATAATTTTTAAGGACTTAGGATTTTTGGATTGGTAAATGAGCACTGACTTCAACTTAAAGTCACCAACTACATTAGCCCCTAACAAGAGAGTTAGTCTGTCCCTTGAAGCTTTGGAGCCAGGCATTAACTTCCCCTCTTTAGCTATAAAAGTCCTAGATGACATCTTCTTTCAACATAAGGGTGTTTCATCTGCATTGAAAATCTGTTGTTTAGTGCTACTGCCTTCATCAGTTATCCAATGATCTCAGCTAGATCTTCTGGATGACTTGCTGCAGCTTCTACAACAGCACTTGCTGTTTCACTGCTTCACCTTGCTTTTATATGTTATAGAGAAGGCTTCTTTCTTTAAACCTCATGAACCAACCTCTGATAGCCTCAAACTTTTCATTTACAGTTTCCTCACCTCTCTTAGCCTTCATAAAATTGAGGTGAGTTAGGGTCTTGCTCTGGATTAGGTTTTGGCTTAAGGAAATGTTGTGGCTGGTTTGATCTTCTATCCAGATCGCTAAAACTTTCTCCATGTCAGCAAAAAAAGCTGTTATGCTTTTTTTATCATTCATGTGTTCACTGGAGTGGCACTCTTAATTTTCCTTTTAATTTCCAAGAATTTCTCCATTGCATTCACAACTTGGCTAGCTAGCATAAGAGGCCTAGCTTTTAGCCTATCTCATCTTTCAACATACCTTCCTCACTAAGCATAATTACTTCTAGCTTTTCATTTAAAGTGAGAGACCTGAGACTCTTTCTTTCACTTGATCACTTAGAGGTAATGATAGGGTAACTAACTGGCCTAATTTCCATATTGTTGTGGGAATAGGAGGACCAAGGAGAGGGAGAGAGATGAGGGAACAGCTGTTGAGTCAGTGGAGAAAATCAGAACACACACAACTTTTATTGATGAAGTGTGCCATCTCATTGGGTGCTGTTTATGGTGTCCCAAAACAATTACAATAGTGACATCAAACATCCCTGATCACAGATCACCATAACAGATATAATAATAATGAAAAAGTTTGAAATATTGGGAGAATTATTGAAATGTGACACAGAGACACAAAGTGAACATATGTTAGAAAAATGGCACCTATAGTCTTGCTTGATGTAGAGTTGCCACAAACCTTCAATTTATAAAAAATACAGTATCTGTGAAGCAAAATAATGTGAAGTCCAATAAAACAAGGTATGCTTGTATAAGTGCTCACAGTTTCTGCATCCTTGGTGCAATTTGTGCCTACATACAATTCTGGGTGCCAAACTTCTTGGGACAAACAGCACAAGTCAAAGGTCTATGTCTAGTGGAAACCTCTTTCAAAATCTAGGTTTCAGTGTCAATAAACTCTTCCTTTACCAGTCTGTGAATTTAAAAAAGCACAAATATTCATGCTCAGTAAAAAAAAAAAAAAAAAAAATTAGTTTCAGAAGGCAGACCTAATGCTACTCTTATCTAAAGGGAGGTAAAGAATTACAACTCAAAGCTGAAAGAAGTCATAGTCAAATGGCAGACAGTGGACTGGATAAATGACCATTTCTTTTTATATTTAGATGCCTTTTCATCATGTATAACCAAGGAGAGCCTTCAGAGACACTACAGCAATGCTATAATCAAAATCATCAAATGTTGCCACTTTAACTGATCTGTTCATAGAAAAAGGGCAGGTAACAAGATTTCCTGCTCAATGACATGCTGACAGGCAATGTTGCCATTTGTAAAATGGAATTTTCATCTGTAATTTTTCTAGAAATAATGCTCTTTGGCTTTATTTTTTGCTTGCATTCTGCAGTATTATAAATAGGGATCAGGACTCTTCTATACTAATATGAGAAATGAATGAGAAGAGAAAACATATAACATGGACAAAATTATTTACCTACCCCACTCCACACTGATTCAGTTATGCTATTGTGAAATAGATTCAAACGAGAATTCATGATTTTATTTCAAGAATGTTGATACTACGTTCATGGTGATAATATGTGAGATAATACAGCATAAAAATGATAAATTTTTCCCTTACAAATGCCCCATATTTTTGTTCCAAAGAATAACCAAATTAGTCAACAGAATAAAAAATTATGTAAGTTAAATTTATATTTTGAAATAGAAAAGAGAAAAATCAATGACAGAATTGCTAAAATAGAAAACTAATTTAAAGGATAAAAATGATGATTTATAGAGGTTCTGATTAAAATATACCTGTATCTAGCAATCATTTAGAAAGTATCTTATTTTATTTGGATAGTCTTGGCCTGACCTCATACAGAGATCACTGAAAATTCTGGACAGAGAGTCAGAGACCTAAATTTAAGTCCTTAGGACACAATATTCAATGACTTCATTGATTCTCAATTTCTTCATTGGTAAAATAGATCTTATAGTAACATTTTTTTTCTTTTTGTAGTGTGAATGAGATAATGCGTAATAAATCAGTTTGCAACTTGCCAATCATCTTTTTCAGTATTTTTGCTGTTCAATTATTATTGCTGTCTTTGATTTAAGCCTTTATAAGTAGGATAGGGCCAGTTAATAAAAGGCCCTGAAATCTAAACGACAGCTCATTAACTCTTTTGGAGGTTCTATTTAAAAATTTATTCTCAACACTCCATAAAAATCACTGGACCTTTCTACTTTGCGTCTTGTCATCACGTTAAACTCAAATGTCTTCCATTCCTCTTAATTTCCCCGTTCCTGTTAATAACTTTGGTCAGGCCAAACTTCAGAATCCTCTAACCCTTCTTTTTCTTTGTCTGCCAATATCCAACAGAAAATCCCTGTTGATATTTATTTCAAAACCTCTTTCATATGTATTTTTTTCTTTTCCAATTCTACTATTAATGCTCGAGCTCGTGATTATAATAGTATTTCCTTTCAAAATCATCTTTCTACCTGATTTTTACTAAATTACATATTGAATGTGAAAAACATAAAGATTCAGAAAAAATAAGAGTAATAAAATCCCAGTATTTTATCACCCAGAGGATACTACCGTTAATATATTTCCATAAATTTTGTTAGAAAAGTATAATTTTTATATCATCGACATCCTGTTGTATATGCAATGACATTATTGTTATTATTAATTTTTTGGAAAAGAATATTAAGCTATACAAATTATTGAAAGTCACTAACATTCCATTTAGTAAGTGCATTTTGAAGGTAAATTTTCATTATTTGAATTAAGTAAAACATGTGTGTGGTTCAAAACGAACATAAGATGTACTGTGCATATTAACTTTCCTTTTAAGTTTATTTCTCAGCCACTAAGTATCCCTCCCCAGAAACAATCACTCCTGCCAGCTTCTGGTATATTCTTCTGGAGATAATTAATATGTATATAAATGCATATAAATAATAGTAGATTGACTACGATATGCATTAGCATACTTTTTAAAAAATGTATCTTTGAAAAATGTATACATATACACAAATACACACAAGTATCCAAAAACAGTAGTCTAAAATATTATAATATTTTGTTCCTTGTTTTAAGAAAGGAATTATAACAACACGTTTAGTAAAGTTGAATTTAAACACAATGTTTCATCACCTTTTTCTTAATTAAAATATTTTACACCCAAATTAATAAGACATCCTCACAAAGCACTTCCAGTCTGTAAAGGGTTACCTGACAACTGACCAATGAACCATAAGCTAAGCTAAGGGATACCAAACGTGTTCAGAAAACATAAGAAAGTAGAAATGTACTGTAATTGAGCCTTTTTTTGACAGAGCAAACCATTGAGCTATGCGATTCCTTGTCATGAAATATGTGATATTTTCAGTTTTGTCACTCTTACTAGTATCCTCTTCAATGATAATGTACTGGCCTGGTGCAGTGGCTCTTGCCTGTAATCCTAGCACTCTGGGAGGCCAAGGTGGGAGGATTGCTTGAGGCCAGGAGTTCTAGACCAGCCTAAGCAAAAGTGAGACCCTGTCTCTACTAAAATAGAAAAAATTAGCTGGGCATGGTGGCATGTGCCTGTCATCTCAGTCACTCAGGAAGCTGAGGCAGGAGGATTGCTTGAGCCCAGGAGTTCAAGGTTGCAGTGAGCTATAATCATACCACTGTACTCTAGCCAGGGCTACAGAGTGAGATTCTGTCTCAAAAAAAAAAAAATTATAATAATATACTTACTCAAACTTTTCATTCAATTATTTCCAGAAAGCAGTAAGTTAAAATCTCCCGATATGTTTGTATGTTTCAAATTCTGATAATAGTTTTTTTCTTATGTATGTGGAGGCTATGTTTTTAGGCTCAAACAGGTTTCACATTATTGTATCTTCCTGATGAATTGTTCTTTTTCTTATAATGTAATGACCTCCTTTCCCCCTAAATTGCTTGTGCCTTAAAGCCTAATTTGTCTGATACTAATATTGCCATACCACTTGATTTGGTTATTATTTGCCTGGTTTTAGGTGTGTCTCTTATGAAGAGTATGTGGACAGATTTTTATCATCTAACCTTAGAAACTTTGTTCTAAAAGGAAAGCTTTAACTTTTTACGTTTATTAGGATAACGAATATATTTGGATTGTGGTTCTATCATCTTATTTTGTGAATTTTGGTTACAATATTTTTTCTTACGTATTTCTCTGCTATTGCCTTTTATTGACTTTCTTGACTTTTGTTTGCTCCCACCTCTCCCTCTCAGCTCTCTCTCTCTCTCTTTTTCTCTCTCTCACCCTCTTTCTTTTAGTGTTTACTCTTGAAATTTTAGCATGCATACTTTACCTAATAAGTCCATTGGCATGTCTATCCTTTCCATACCATACTATCATCACGTCTTAACTAAAATGTCTTCCTTACATTTTCTTTTCCATGATACTATTGTCTCATATATTAGTTTCTCCTTATTTTTAATCTCACCCAAATGCTAGTTATCATTATTATAATTGTTTTATTTTATGTTATAAATATTTTTTGAATGAACAAATGCAGGTAGAATTTTGAATCCACATCCATATTCATTACAGGCTTGTGCTTTTGATTTCTACTCATAAATGGCTTTTTATTTTCCTACCTAAAAATTCCGGGCATAAATAAGGGCTGAGTCTTCCCTGACTTGGTAGATTTTTTTAAAAAAATTCCTTATGGAGGATTAAATCTGCACTTCCTAATTTATAGGTCCTGAATCTTGCAGCAATTTCGCCTAGGATCCTGCAACATTGACTTGTAATAGTCGCAATCTACTTTAAGCTTTTTTTTCTTTTCTGGCACTTAGAAATTTTTCTTTCTATTAAATTTTAAAATGGTTTCTGTTAGCTAGCATTTCTATGTACTCATATACTTTTAGTTGGAGAGAAATCTACATAGGCTGAGTTGAAAATATTGTTAGAACCTAAATTTATATCTATGTACACACAATTTTGTACTCTGTAGTTTCACTTAACGTGATATTATAAGCACTTTTACGTGGCCACAAATTCTTTGTAAATCTCATTTTCCATTGTTTTACAATATTCTGTGTTTTAGAGCCAGAATGTCTGAGTTTGATTCTTGGCTCTACCTCTTTATAGCTTTAATATTCTGGATAAGGTACTTAATCTCACTGTGCCAATTTCTTTACTCATAAAATGGGGAAACTAATACCACAGGATTGTTATGAAAAACAAATGAGGTAATAGTTGTGGAACACTTAGAGTCATGCCATGTGTACTCTCAGTGCCCAATAAATATTAGCTATTTTTACTATTATTTTGTTATCATTGTCATCATCTACTGCCTCCACCCCCATCATCACCATCATTGTCATCTAGCACCCCCATCATCACCATCATTGTCATCTACCACCACCATTATCAACATCATTGTCATCATCATCAACGTTTTTGGGCAGAAATTGCCTCTAAGTTCAGCAATATAAATAATGATTTCATAAACACGTCTTTGCACACTCTTTTTTTTTTTTTTTTTTTTTTTGAGACAGAGTCTCGCTCTGTTGCCCAGGCTAGAGCGTCATGGCATCAGCTTAGCTCACAGCAACCTCAAACTCTTGGGCTCAAGCGATCTTCCTGCCTCAGTCTCCCTAGTAGCTGGGACTATACGTGTGCGCCATCATGCCCAGCTAATTTTTTGTGTTTTTAGTTGTCTGGCTAATTTCTTTCTATTTTTTTTAGTGGAGATGGGGGTCTTGCTCTTGCTGAGGCTGGTCTAGAATCCTGATCTCAAGTGATCCTCCCACTGCGGCCTTCCAGAGTGCTAGGATTATATAGGCGTGAGCCACCATGCCTGGCCCCTGCATAATCTTTATTTACATTCTATTTTCTTAGACTGGATGTTAAAAATGGAATTGTAAGGTACAGAACATGGTCATTTTAAAGGGGATTTTAATACAGATTCCAAATATTTAATGTCATGTTAGTAATTTTCTCTTCTCCGAATTTCATTCTTTTTCAGTACATCTGTTGGTGGTATCTTGTTCCATTTTACCTTGCTGTCCTGAATTCACCTTCTGATGTGGTAGACATGATGTGGTAGCTTTAGCCATGCCTGTGGCTCCCACCATCTCTGTCTGAGGGTTTTCTCCAGCATCCCAGGAGCTTGCTTGACCAGAGGCAGGGAGCCAACACCTGCAGGGAAAACCTTCAATCAATAAGGGGTGGGAGTGGATGGATAAATGCTCCAGCCTGCCCATCCCCTCATGGACAGGCTGTGGCATCTGTAGGACAAACAGGAGATTTTCTCCCAGGCTACCCGGTGATGCTGAGCCTAGTTGCCCACAGTGATAGCCTACTCTTTAATGCTTTTCTCTCTTCCCTGTCCTACCTCCTCTTTCCAACACCTGTGCCTCCTGAGATTTCCTCCAAATAAACTAACAACCCGTAGTAGTCTCAGCATTTGCTTTTAGAGAAGCCCAGACTAAGGTAACATCCTACAACAGTTTCATCTTTCTAAATTTCTTTATCTGTTAGCTCAACAATCTTTCATAGTTTTCATTGCAAAAGGCAAAGTGCAAAATCCGCACTTTAGAAATTAAGACTCGCTCCAATCTGTCACTTCCTGCCTCCGTTTTCCCCTACAAAACCATTTTCCTAAGCAAAAAGTTTAGGTATTATTTTACAAATGTATTTTGCAAATGCAACAGACCTTATGCTATTTCTTCACATGAATGTATCTGTCTAGAATCTAGGCCTAGTTACACCTTTTGATTAAATTATACCGAGACCCATCTCCTTTGTGCACATTCCAAGATTGATCACATTAGGGAGTTGTTTGAGCATCCTTCTGAAGTCTGTAGTGTGACTGTTTTCCCGACTCATTTGGTTCTTGGCATACCTGCCTTAGAATACCCTACTCTATTATGGTGTCTTACGCTTAATCCCTTGGCGATAAGGCCTCTGTTATTAGGCTTCTATAATGCATATTCTTTACAAAAATTATCATATATTGAAAAGCAAAACAAAACTACTTTCCTATACAAAAATAGCCAATGTCAAGATTTTGAAATATTTTATTATAGTCTTTCCCTGTGCTGATTTTATTTACATATTATTTTGATGCATAGTTAATGATCCTAACATTTATTGTTAGGCATTTTGGTAAGTGCTTTACACATAATGTGCTTTACAACAGTATGAACGATACTGATAATTGACCCTGATAAATACATATGAGAAGCCTGAGGGTTGAAGAGTTTAAATAATTCTTCTTCTATTCAAAAACTATTAAATAGTCAAATTGGGACCGAAATCTAAGTCTGCCTGGTTGAAAATTTTATGTTTCTAACCACTACAACAAACTGCTTTTTCACTTCCTCATTCTGTCTCAGAATTTAGGAACATAAAAATGTAGTAATCATAATCTTCAGTGATGACACCCTGAGCATTGGCCCTCTTATTTTATCTAAATCTATCTATCTATAGTCTCTATCTCTCCATTTGTCTTTATGATGTATCTTCATCATCGTCACCATCAATCTATCTGCATTATTTAATAAAAACACATGAATGTACCATGCAGGTTGAAATTTAATAAGAACACTTATCTATAAGCTCTCCCACATTATATCACCCTGAAACCGTGTTTGTAATTACTTTGCTTTCCTTTTTATATATTCTTGTTGCATTTATGTGATATTTGTGTGTGTATAATTTTTAGCATGGTACAAAGAATATCATGCTGAACCTAATTATTTTAGATTTTCTTCTCTTATTTAATAGGTATTTAGATTCAACCACATTGTTGAATGTCACTGTAAAATCATTATGAGTACTCTATATATGAGAATATGTAAGTTTATACATTTATTCTCCTCTGACAAACATTTGGACTCTTCCAAATTTTACTAGTGTGAAGAATTGTTCTATGAACTTTCTTATGTATGTCTTTTCTTTATTTATTTATCATAATTTTTAATTTAATTTTGAAATCTTACCCTGTAACACAAGCATTAATGTTTTTACTAAAAAACATTTATTTTACTATATAAACTTTAAAATAGTAATTTTTACAATAAATTATTACCCCATAGTCTATTGACTTAATGCTGTATCTTTTACTTAATCAGCTCACTGTTGTAGTTTGTGGATGTTCTAAATTTTTTCTATTATGAATAATTCTGTGGTGAACATCTTTGTTCTTAGAGTCTTAGAGTTTTTCACATATAGGAAGGTCCAATCATGATTCATAAGAATTACTGGCTTCAAGACAGGAGACACTAATAATACATATATGCTACGATTATACTCTATGAGAAGGTTATACAATTATAGTGTCTCAACTACACAATTAGAATATATTTTTGTCAACTGTTATGCTATTGACACTATGTTATGCTAGAGACACTAGACTGTTGCAACCAAAATAACACCTAATATAACTCAGCTTTAATTTTTTGCTTTTAATAAACTATAAGTTAATTTATTTCTGAGGTCAAAAAGTCTTACTAATACAATATTTGATGGAACTCAAATTTAAAAAGCTAAGCTTTCTCGTGTGAACGCATAAAATCTGTTGGAAATGGCTCAAAGTTCTCTAGAGTAGAACTAATTTAAATGTTTATTTGACTTAAGATTTGTGTATGCATGCTATAAAAAGAAGGCATAATTAACTTGATTCGAATCAAATAGAATGAGATATGTAGGTCCATGAATAATTTTCTTTTTGCTAAATTTGAGAGCCCTGGCTTCTGATCTCATCTCAGTGGCTCACCTTCCTCTCAACACTTTGTCACTATTTCCAAGTAGTTCAGAAAGAATTAACAAGGTACTCTACTTTCTTCACACCTTGAACCCATTGGCATTGATCTTTATGTAAGCCAGAAGTTGAGAATAACTACTCCATCATCTTTGGACTATTTTTAATGGCATTGCACTTACCATTAAAAATGAACATTTATGATAGCTCTCCTTAAAGATAGTTCATCTTATCTACCTGCTGCTGTTTAGAAGTTGAAGGCATGTTTATTTCCAAAATTTTCCTAGAGACTGTGTGGAAACAATAAGAAAAGAAAGAAAATGAAGAAGATGACAGAGCAAAAGTGTTGATCTCCTTTACAAAGTTTTCGTTGGGGTAGGTTGGCATTAGTTCTGGATTGCTCTATGCTACTGCTGGTCAAAGGCCATACGATGGATAAAAAGCTGGATATGTTTTATTGACAGTAATTGTTCTTGTTTAATAGAATTAGGCTCTAAAATATCTGCAAATCATTCCTTAAGTAGATGATTGCCACATGTTTTATATGGTGCAAAAAATTTAGTGATAAACTATAAAGATATAATAAAATTTGCATAGATTATATTACTACTATTTAATATAAGAATTCTTATAAATGTGAAAACTGTCTCCTGAAGAGCAAACTGTTTAAAATCTGTCACCATGTAATAAGGCATATAAGTGCATATGCATAAAAACCATAGAGCATTGCAGCAATCTGTATACCTTGCAACCATTTTTTATTCTATTAAAATATCAAATGTAGGGGGGCTTTAAGATGGCTGATGAGAGGCACCTGGTACTCGCCTCCTGCACAAAGAACCAAAATAACGAGTAGATCACATTTTGAATAGATTATCTAGGAAAGAACACTGGAATTTAACAGAAAGGCAACAGGAAACACCTAAAATAAGGAAGGAGAGGGAAGGAGGCAGCCTGCTTAGCTGGAGAGGCTCCCTAATGCAGGGAAAGGCCGAGGAAATCAAAGCCAAAGTGCCCTATCCAACCAATGCCATAGATAAATCCTAAGGAAAAACTTTGCCCCTAAAAAGCAAATCCAAAAAATTGGAAAAGCAACTATTGTAACGGATATGCAGATATCAATGTAAGGACACGAAACATGAAAATACAAGGAAATAAGACACCTTCAAAGGAGCACAATATCTCCGTCAATAGATTCCAATAAAAAGAAATTTGTTAACTCCTAGACAAAGAATTCAAAATAATGATATTAAAGAAGTTCAGTGAAATGCAAGAGAACACAGAAAAACAATACAAAGAAATCAGAAAAATAATTCAGGGTATAAATGAGAAATTTACCTAAGAGATAAATTTCATAAAAAATATAAAAGGTGGATTTCTGTGTTGAAAAGGAATGTTAGAATTTCCCTAAAATAATTTTAAAATCACATATTTTAGTGTTTTCCAATGTAGAAAAAATTAGGCAGAAAATAGAAATTCCACAATAATATTCAATACTCAATGTGAACTATTTGAATAAAATAGTTATTGATAATTATTTTGAATCTTATATTTTGTCATCAGCTTAATAGATTCTGTGCAATTTACAGTTTAACTGAGAAGCAGAAACCAAATTATACCAACTTGGCTTAAAAAAATCCAGAAAAAAAATTATTAGCATAAATAAAACTAGCAACAATATGTCATGTAATTAGAGAAATGAAAGCTAAAGTTAAGAATTTTTTAATTGTCTGAAGCAGTTTTTTAAAAATGATGAGAATTATTTAAATTCTAAAGAATTTCATGCAATCTGAATATAATCTGAGGCTCAGGATTAATTGAAAAGTTATATAACCCATATCTTTGTTTTCAAGGTAAAAATATTCTCAATATCTTGAAACAAATTGAAATATTTTTAAGTGATTTCCATATGAAGATTAGAGAATGTGAGAAATTGAGACCCCTTCATTGTTCGTACAACTCCAGATACGCACACACGTCCTTACTGTTGTGCTGAGAAATTATGCCATTTCAACTATTCCTAATATTCTGTAATATTCTCATCTGACGGATTTAAGTCGGTACATTAATATCATTTGAGCATGATTTTTGTGGTATAATACAAAATGATTTTAGGTTAGATTTTGGTAGAAAATAGCCAGGGCCCATTTGGCTGCTACTTTTCTTGGAAGAGAAAAAAAAATAAAAGCTTTATCTTAATTAAAGTTTAATTAAGGATCACGTTTGGCAGTACTTTTCACACCGATCTACACCAGCAGATTTTCTAGGGCTTAACTTTATCGTGCAGAAAATCCTCTTTTATTACTCCCAACCTGTTGTAAAAGCTGTTGGCACAGAGCGGTGGTTGCTTCATTCAGACGCCTTGTTTGCCACTGGAAATATCCCAAGTCTCTAGAGATAGCACCACAGTGGTTCAATTTAATATCTGTCCTATCACTACAAGACTCCAGCTCATTATTAATGATACTATTCATTAATTTCTTGTTGGGCTGATGTTGTTATTTATTAAAATATTAAAGAATGCCCCTGGGACACATGCATAATGAGGGACACCTCGGTTCCATGAGCGATACCAGCTGAAGGAATGAATGAACACACTGCGGATTTACCCACCCTATGCTGTACCATTCCTTCCTCATTAGTCCTGCTACATCTCTGAGTGACACTGTAAATTCATTTTGTGCTCTGTCCAATCAGAGTTTAATACAAATGCAGGGCCCTTTTTTTTAATGAGCCATTCCTATGCAAAATGAATTGACTACTGTCTAACTCATCTAATCCGCCTGTATTTTGGGGAAGAACTAAATTGCCTGTATTTATATAGGAAATAAATAAAACTTGACATATTTTTTTCCTTTTCGGTCTTGCATTTGGAAAATTTTAACATAATAAATTCTCCATCTTAAGAATCTGCCACCTTAGTTAACTAATCCCAGCATGACATTTAAACATGTGATCGTCGTATTTAAAAAAGCCTAAACAAGCAGTTTGTACACGGCACTGGTCATTTGATGTGTGTTTGCACATGCATTCAGGTGCAGACTTCAGAAATTCTAAGGATGCTTGATGTATTTGCTCACCCTTTTAATACATGGGTATTTAAAGACATCTTTTGAGTATGCTTAAATGTACATGGTAGTATAAAAGAGGAAATATGTGAAATGTTAAAACCATTTTCAACTATTTGGGAAATCAATAATATTAAAATACTTTTATTAGAGAAGAAAAATCTTATTTTTTGATTCTCTTGCTTGTCACTGAATGTACAGAGTGAAATCTGCATAACAATTGAGGTAGCATCTGAAGGTAAAGTTTTAATTTGTTCTATATGGTTGTTATTTTCTCTCCTGTGCAAATAATTACTCTGGTGAAGAAATACCACACTGTTTTGAGGGGATTAACTGAGCATAATTGCAGCCTGTTTTGATCCCTCTTTTAATAATGGATTCTTTCAATCTATATCTGGTAGAGCAGCTTTGTAGGGATAGTTTAAAAGCTTTTGTAGATGTCTATGCAATCATTATACTGTGAATTTATACCTGTTTGTTTCTGACCAAAAAAAGGCTTTATATTTATATGATGACATGGAAGGTGTACATTGCAAATCTTAACCCACTTTTGCCTAAAACAATAAATTACGGTAGTTTTAATGCCTTCCAATAGTTTATATTCAATTTAAATATAAACTATTGGAAGGCATTAAAAATAAATCCTTCTAGATTATATTCTGTTAAATGTAGAGTTTATAGCATGTTTTATCTTGAATACTGATTCATTTCATAAAACAGTTTTCCTGACCAGTGCATAAGTGTTCAAAAATCATTTCCAAAAATAAAGTATGCTAAATAAAGCTGCAAAATCTTTCGCTTGTTTAAATTTGCAAATCTTGATCTATTAGTGACCTGATTTCAATATTTTAGTAACATTTGCTTCACAATAGTGGCTTAGAAAGATACTGGTTGTGAGGCATATTTTTTCCAAGTCCTTATTAAGATAGATGATATCTTCCTATTTTTATTTATTAATATTAGTTGTATTCAAGGGTGTGGGAGTTTATTTTCTTCAAAGCAACTGAAATCATAATGACCAAATGCTGTGTTAGATTCTCAAGATAGTGAATAAAAATGATTTAACAAAACTGCATTCCTGAAAAAAAGGATTGAAGAATTTCCTTAAGCATATGTGTGTGTATATGTGTCTGTGTGTGTATGTGTGTGTGTGTGTGTAATAAAGGCTAGAAACATAAAAGTTGAGGGAAGCAATGTTCAAATTTTAACAAAATCATGAGAGTGGAAGGAAGAATAGATTATTATTTTTTGCACAATGTCTGAAAACTAAAGCTTGACTCTTTTGCAAGGATGCTTTATGGCAAAAAAAATGATAATAAAATAGAAAAAAATTATTGCTATAATTCCTCCTAGGAAGTGAGCTACATTCTTTTTGGAAAAAAATGCTTTGGTGCTTTGATACTTGTCCAAAGCCCTTGCACTAGAAGGTAAAGCAAAGAGGGCCTCAGGTCGTGGGAGGAAATCAGTGTGATATTAGAGTTGAGGGTAGGGGAGAGGTGGGTAGGGAGAGAAATGTGTTTATTTTTATGGAGAGGGAACTAGTAGAAAAATGTGATAGAAAGAAGATCTGAAGATGGCTATGCCCTTGCCCTTCCTGCCAAGGTCTATAAAACCTACTTATAGCACCAAAAGTTTGGTGTGAAAAGACTTTTGGGTGGAAATCGGTGCAATGCTAATATTCAGACAAACGTATCTTCAGATGCGGGAATGCTGAAGTACAGAAAAACTATAGAACTGGGAGTTGGACCTGAAGTAATAAATTCCTTTGTGGATAGGAAAACCCCAGCCACAACAGGATAATACAAATTCCTATAGGTAGAGCTAGAAGAAACCATTCCCACAGATACTTTTCAGTCCAAAAAGCCTTCTAATTTATAGACAATGAAAAACACATTAGGAAATTAAATGGCACATCTAATTACATACTAGTTGCTATAATTAGTGTAATTTCTACTCTACCATGTTTGCATAGGGTGGTTATAGGCTCATAATGTTAAGAAGTAGTATAGAATTAAACTATATAGTCCAGAAAATCAGAGGTAAAATTATGCTTGATAATACGTACGTATAGCGGGCAACACAGTTTCAGGATTTATTTAAACAGATAAGACTAACATCATAGGAAGTAGGTAGACATTATGACAAAAATTTCCTTGAATCATCATCAGGGACAAATATTGTACATACATTGACCAGTGGCATAATACTCTTGGATTCTTATGCCACTTTGATTACTTCATACGAGACAAATATTATTTTACTGCACCATGTATTTAAAATTTTGGAAGATTAAATAATAAATGCACAGTTCTTCATGAGTTATTATGAAAAGAAACATAATGATTTCTCTCTGAGATTACCTTTAAAATTCTTCCTTGGAATAACATCCTTATTAAATAACAGCAGTTAGATTGTGAAAGTCATGTTTTAGGATTTACAAACTTGAAATATCTTGAGATTTCTTTTGCAACATAATCTGAATCCTTTGGATTAAGAAGCAAAAGTGAAATGTACTATTTAAGTCATCTAGTCAATATTTTTGTTGATTTTCATAGAAAGAATTTAAATATATGAAGTTAAAAATATAGTGTAAAAAGTGAATATTCCACATGCAATTTTTTAATATTATTTTTATTGTATTCCAAAGAGGACAGATCAAATTGTCAACTTTCTCTTCATTTCCTTTTATCATATCTGTTTTAAATAGTTTTTGGAAACCAACCATTATTGTTTCATAATCTTTCAAGTACTAAGTTAATATTTGTATTCTCCAAAATGATTCATGGGGAATAAGAAGAGCTTAAACCAAAGAATGTCTTTTAGAAGAATTATTTTTCTAAATTTACATTTTGAATTATATATTTGAGTTTTCAATTCCAAAGGATATTAAACTTAATAAAAGAATCTCTTTTTTTCCCTAACCATATATTCCCATGCACATTTAGAAATGAATTATTTTTATATTATATTTTGTTCATATTTTCTGTATCAAACAAACTGAGAGGAATTCTAAAAACTTCAGTGCAAATGGCTATTTAAAATCTGAATCAAAAAGGCAATTTATAATCTGCACTTTTCCCTGAAAAATAGACGGAATCTTAAACTGCAACCTTGTCACCACTTTTCTGGAAATTGAATTTAACAATGATGACTCAAAGGAAGAGTTTAGTTTTTAAATAGGGTTAAAAGGATAAATTCTGTCATACACATGTGGAAAAAGATTTTGTTCTTTTGAATAGAGGGTGGATAGGGAAATTTTATATTCCTGTGCTTGGAAAGGAAGTACCCTGGTATAATTACAATGAAAGTGATAATTCTTGAATATCTTAATTACTTGAAGACACAAAGTTGTCTTTAAAAGTATATATGTATGTACACACATACTCATACATCTTTGAAATGAAAGCAAATTTGACTTTTAATTTTAACCACCAATTAGCATCTGGAGAAAACTTACTTTTAAGATTTGTAAATATAATACTATTTTTCCAGATTTAGAAGAAAAGCAAGATTTTACCTGATAATATTAATAATTCTAAAGTTTGGTTCATCGGTATTCCAAAGTCAATAGCTGTTCAAGAAGTCCCTGCTACTGTAGTAAATTTGGCTATTTCTCTTTATCCCTTTTTTTTTTTTTTGAGGACTGTTGCCCCTCACAACAATTGTTGACATTCCAGTTATATTTGCATCTGATCTATCTTTATTTTTTTTTCTCTTTATCCCTTTTTGCATCTGATTAATTATTCTTGACTTACTTGTAATGACCTAGTAAAAAAATTAGTAATCTTACTTTAAAGTTGTATAGTTGTTATTATTGTTGTTTTAATTTTTTAAAGAGGGCTTTTTTTTATAGTGATAAGAATTCTGTCTCTAAGTTGAACAATTCTCTTTGCAAGCATCATCCAGTGGCAAATATGATCATTTTCATTTTCCAAAAAAATATGGAGAGGCATAAAAAAAAAAAAATACTACTTCATGCCAAGAATGGAAAAAGAGGATTCCCATGTTGAGGTCAGACTCCAAAGGTGAGGTCCACCCAGTGTCTTGTCTCTGAGGTGGACAGGCATATTGGTGGTGATGGTGGATACACACACACACACACACACACACACACACACACACACACACACACATATATTTATATGCTTACTTATTTAGAATTATTAAAATTATATTTTGATTATAAGTAAAACTGGGTCCACTTCTGGTTAGGATATAGAAAGTTACAGCAAATCTGTACTTTTTATTTTATTTTATTTTTTTTTGAGACAGAGTCTCACTCTGTTGCCCTGGCTAGAGTGCAGTGGCATGATCACAGTTCGCTGCAACCTTGAACTCCTAGGCTCAAGAGATCTCCTGTCTCAGCCTCCTGAGGAGCTGGGACTCCAGGGGCATGCCACTATGCCCAGCTAATTTTTTCTATTTTTAGTAGAGACGGGGTCTCACTCTTGCTCAGGCTGGTCTCCAACTCCTGACCTCAAGCAATCCTCCCGCCTCGGCCTCCTGGAGTGCTAGGATTATGGGCATGAGCCACCGTGCCTGGCCAGCAAATCTGTACTTTAACAACTAGAGAAAACCAGATAAACTACAATACTATATACATTAAGGGTATAGGAAAGCTGTGGTTATGAGAAAGCTAAAGGAACTAAATTCCACAGAGGAAGATAGATAACTGGGTATCAGTAGCCACTGTTCTTTGCTGTCTGCATTTGTCATGTTGGGCACAAGTGGCATAAGCGAGTGGAAGGTGGAGCTTCCTTCCCTTGGCTGAGGGATTGTATGTGGGAAGAAGAAACCAGTGACTTTTTAATGAGCAAGCAGGCCAGTGTGACCTACCAGAATCTCAGGAACCCTGAGCTCACCAATGGTGCCCTCACTCCTCACCGCCAATTTCCCCTTTAGGACTTTGTTGGGGGTGAAAGACTAAGGGGCTAGGATGCAAAGGCAGAGAAAAAACAGAGTCATGATGGTTGGGAGAGAGTACTTCTGGCAAGGGGACCAGCAATAAACACAAGAATGTTCTTTCCCTCAAGACATTTTTAACATGAGGTAAAATGATACTAAGTAAAGCTGCAAGCAGTCATAACACAGCTCAGTTCTCAATTACACCCAGGCGACCGGCCCTTCACTCTACCTGCCTTAGGAGAAAAGGGCATGCCTTGTCTGGGGAAACATATATGTGAAATTACCTGCCACTTTCAATCTATAGAATTCATGGCACATAATCAAAACTGTGAGATATAGAAAGATGCAAGATCATGTAACCCATATAATGCAGAAAAAAATTGTTTAATAGAAGCAGAAACACACATAATACAAACACTAATCAGCAGACGAGTAATTCAAAATAACTGCCATAGACATGTTTTAGAAAATAAAGAAGATAGAAAATGGAGGAATGATGGAAAAACTCAGCAGAGTATTGGAATTTTGAAGAAAAAACTATGGACATTCTAGAAAAGATGGTATCTGAAATGAATTAATTGAATAGGCTTCCAACAACCAAATGCAGCAGAAGAAATGCTTAGTGAACTCAAAGAGAATATCCGGTCTTACGTACAGAGAGAAAACAAAGAACCAAAAAACAACAGAACACAGTGCGAGAGGCATGTGGAACATTGTTACATCATCTAATATACGTGTAATCAAAGACCGGAAAGAAGAAGGGAGAAAAAACAAGACAGGAACAATTTTGATAAGATAATTACCAAGAATTTCTTCAAAACCAATTAAGAAGAATTCAATCTACATATTCAAGAAGCTCAATAAAGTAAGGTAAACACAAAGGAGTTCATACCTAGTACATCATAGTGAAATGTGGAAAACCAAAGATAAAGAGAAAATCTTAAAAGTGGCCAGAGAAAAAAGATGCAATATGTTTAGGGGAGCAAGCATGATTAAAGGCTGATTTCTAGACACAAACTGTGGGAGCCAAAATTAGAGTGAAATACTTGCTCTGAAGTTCTAGGGCAAATAACTGCCAGCTTACAATTCTATATCCATTTACAGCATCACTGAAAAATAGAGCCAAATAAAAACATTTTAAGAATGATTAAAACAGAAATTCACTGCTGGAAGACCCCCACTACAGGAAATAAATACTATAGAAAAATATTCAGGTTGAAAGAAAATGTTCTAGATAAAAGTATGGGATCACAGGAATAGAAAGTGTAAACATTTGGGTAAATATAACAAATGTTTAAAAACTTTTTAAAGAAATTAACTCTTTAATGCAAGAAAACGGACGATGCAGTGTAGGACATATAACATATATAGAGGTAACATATAGCACCCAACAGCACACAATATAAGAGAACAGAGTAAATAAAAGTATGCTATTGCTAGGTTCTTACATTATTCATAAAGGAATAAAATACTAATTTGATGTAGACTCTAATTGCTTAACAATGCATATTATATAATCTCTAGAGTAGCTAATTAAAAATGAAAAAAGTTGTAACTAAAAAGCCAGTAGAGGATATAAATGGATTTCTAAAAGAATTTTTAATTAACCCAAAAGAAAGCAAGAAAGGAAGAAGAAATAAGCCAAAATAGATGGGCAAACAAACAAACAAGATAGCAGAATATATTTAATATTTAAGCCCAACTATACAAATTATAACATTAGGTTTTAATAAAAGTTCCAACTTAAAAAATTTGTCAGGCAATATCAAATAAGACCCAAATATAGTATCTATATTATAATTTCAAAGTAAAAGGATGATAAAACCTATGTTTCACTATATTAATATTGGAAAAAATATTTCTTGAAATAGAGTTCAAGTAAAAAAATATTGGCTAAAGTAGACTCTAAGTCAAAGGGAATTATCAGAGCTAATAGAAGACATTTCAAAGTGGTAGATGGGTCAGTTCAGCAGGAATTCCTAAGAATTCTAAATGTATATGCAACTAACAACCTAGTGTCAAAGTCCGTGAAGGTAAAACAGGAAAACAGACGAAATAAGTAGACAAATCCACAATTAAGTTTAAGATTTATAGTACGTCTTTCAGTAATTTTGAGAACAAATAGTCAGTTATAGAAGTACTAGAAGATTTGAAAAATACTAACCAAATTGAGCTAATTAACATTTTTACAGAACGTTACACCCAACCACTGCAGAGTACATAGCCATATAGAATTTTCACCAAAATAAGCCACATTCTGGGCCATAAAGCAAGTGTTAGATCATTTGTTGAGTAGTGTCTACAGAGAATGACCTGAAAATGCTCCTTGCGTGCTGGAGGAGGAGGGTGGGGAGGAAGGCGGATTCTCCTGCCAGTCCTCTCTGTCATCCCCATCCATCAGTCGCTCACATTTCACACGACACCAGGCTGCTCTGGATAATTTTACCACTGTCTTATCTTTAGCACCTCTCTCCAGGCAGAAATCCTTTCAGACTCTGAGGAAGTCATGTTCTATCTCACTTCCAGGTATTTGTAACCTGCAGAGCCTCACCTTCACTCTCATTTTTGCCCAGGAAATTTGTTTTTACTTTTGAAAATGCAGCTTACAATTTCACTTTATTGGGAAGAGTTCCTTGTCACCCAAAGTTGTGATGCCCTACTGTGTTTTCAAAGCACCTTGTGCTTGTATTTAATATTTATCATAGCTCTTATTACGTTTTATTTTACTTTTACTTTTCCGACACCCAAATTTGAACAAACCTGTAAGTTTTGTTTTGTCTGGAGGACATAAGTGCATTGAGAACAGAGACTACATTCTTAACATTGCAGGTACAGTGTCTGGCATGATAAATGTTTTTTGGGTCAAAGTAATTAAGAATAAATAACAGTTTTTTAAATAAGCATCAATATATAGAGGCAGTGTTACCAGAAATGAAATGATAATTTCTCTTTTCCATCTTTTGAGTTAAATCTCTCCATTCTCTTGAGCAGCAATAACTTTGTTTTGAAGTGGTGGGAGAGAGACTTGTTTTATTTTAATGATTATGTGGAACACACATATTTCTCAAGCTCATTTTTATTTGAACTGAGAAATGTTATCCTCTTTTTCTCCATTTGGTCAAATATTTGTTGAGAGTTTGATATATCATAAGCATGACATGGCCTGAGTGGGGGGAATGGATTAAAATTAAATAAAAAATTTTTGTGTCCTTAAAGATATTATAATCAAGTAATGGGTATAACATACGTGTATCAGTAGTCCTATTATAATGTAAAAAACTAAGCATCATTAGGTATAAATGAAGTGCTATGGGAATTCCAGTGAAGAGGGATTTGATTCATTACTCAAGCGTTGGATGGTCAAGGAAAGCTTCATGGGGGAGTGTACATTTCACATGACCTTTGCATGTGAGTGGAATTTGGGCAGCGTGAGATAGGAAGGAAGGACATTGAAGGAAGATGAACTGTTTGAGCAAAGACACAGAGATGATAAATTGAGATATGTGGAAAGGAAATTTTTCAGTTACCTGGATTATAGGGTGAAGAGAATTCATTGAAAGAAAGATTGGAATGGTGCAGTTGACAGCAGAGTTATGACTCCAGAGTTTATTATGCTTATGGATATTGGGAGAGGGAGGAGACTTTGCATTTTCTAAAACCAGATAATTTGCTTCAGCCTCTTGCGAGTTAGACGGATTATCTGTGGAGAGTGTTGCTCCTCCTTAGTATACAGGTTGCCAAAATAGCTTCCCAAAAGTTCAAACATAAAATTTAAAAACATAACCTTCCAATAAAAGCAATTTTGGGGAGCTGTTTTGAAAGAACAGTGCTAGCCTTCTTGGTAGGCATTTCTTCCATTATTTCTGTATGAATTCTGTGTGGTATTCTGAGAACATTTCAGAATCACTCTTTTTTGAATCCGAAGTATACCCTGTAAAACATTTCCTGAGGGTTGATGTGTACTCCGCAGTGTCAATAAAGTAGCAATTTCACATAAAGAACTGGGCAGTTGCAAATTAAACAAATTGTTAACGTTTTTTGACCTGAGTTTGTTTGGTGTGCAAAATCTTGAGAAACTAGAGAAATAAAAATTGTGATTATTATAATTGAATGTTTTTGAACTGCTGCTATTAAGATCTCAGGGAATCTGTTGTGAGGGTTAGTAAGTTTTGGTGAGGGGAAAATTTTTACACCCTCAGCAACCTGCAGGACTGTGAAATGTTTCCAAGGATAATTTTCTTGAAGTTAAAGTTGGGGTTATTAAGGTTCACTCAGCAGATAAAGTTTGCTTCATTTTCTGGAACTCTATGATAAGATGACAAGATTTCTCATTTATAACACCAGGACAGACTACTAGAGGGACACGGACAACCCTTGGGGGACAATTCTGTATTTTTTCCTCCATGTGGAGTTCTATTCACAAAGAAATTTGGGAGTGCTTAAGCTGAATTTTAAGTAAATAATATTTTGGTTTCTTCATTTATCTTGTTTTCCTTTGCAGTTAGATTTTTATGAGTTCCATGAAACTCATGAAACAGTGAAAACGTCATTATTAAATAAAATTCAGCCTTTAAGTGTAATTTCTATTTATCAAAATTTGATATTAATTAGTATGGGAATATTTAGAATAAATATCTCCTACTTTTAAACTCCTCTAATGTAGACAGATTTGTTTCTTAAAATACAAAGCTCATTTTAAAAAAATTAAAATTAAAGTAAACTTTTTTAGTGAAAAGTCCTTTCAATATAATAATAATATTCAGATATAAGAATTGATTAGATCTCTTTTAAAAAAATTCACATGCATAATGGAAAATTTAGATTGCAGTACATTCTTAATAAATGACAAACTTCTAAAATCTCACAAATGGCTAATGAAGCCAAGATTGATTTGGAAGATTCCTCATTGAGTTATCTTAAGAAAGTGATGTGCTTCCTCATGAATGGAATAGCATAGCAAGGGGCATGTTAGTTTTCTTCTAGCTAGAGCATCAAAATGAGATTAATGAGACCATAATATTCTGATAAGAAAAATCACTTTATTAAATAAATACATATTACCTTTTCCCATTTTTAAAATTAAGATATAGTTTACATAGTGTAAAATTCACCCCTTTTAATGTACAGTTCTGTGAGTTTTGCTAAACACATACAATTTTGTGTAACATCAAGAAATGGAGGC
>RJWJ010024144.1:0-25128 GCA_004363605.1 Indri indri
GTAGGAAGCCAGGTTAAGATGAGAAGGGTGACAAGATGGAAAATTAAAAAAAAAGAATCACAAGTAAGCAATTCTTTTGAAGATCAAACAAGATAAGATACTTAAAGAGATGAGAAGAGTGCCTGGCTTATTTAAAGAGCTCACTAAATGGGTTAAATGGTTAAATTTTTTTATATTACTATTAAGGTAGCTTTAAAACTCCATAGCACTTTAAACAACGATTTGCACCTAGCTGGTACTCAATAAATATTTTGGACGTGATAATAACTGTTAAGGAGCAACAAAGGCATGCTTAAAGCATTTTACATAATTTGCAATTAAAAGTAGCTATAAATTCTTGGTGAACCAGATGCCCTATTTTCCCTTCATAAAAATATAATTTAATCTAAATATGGTTCTGTGTTCTTCATTTCCTCATGCTGTGAATTAACAAAACTTCCCCATTAAAATGTCATTAGGTTGCCACCATGATGAAGTTACTGCCCTCAAAAAAAAAAGAAAAAAAAAAAAAACCTGGACTAAAAGGGGAGCTAGTTATGGGACACGGTTCATTGTTGTGAGATTTAACAACGGAATCTATGAGAACCTCCTGCACCTGAGAACAAAGTTGATCTTAGGATCAGGATCTCCTCTTTGCTGTGCTCAATGAAAGAATGAGGGCTTCTGGAATGACACAGAAAATACTCTGGCCACTAGTTTGGTGTCCCTCTAGTAGCTTATATTTATAGTATGTGAGACTTCTCTTATCCACAAGTGAAATTTTAGTTTGAAGGAGCAAATGCCCAGCCAACATGCAACACAGAAAGGAAGGAGGACCTCAGGAAACCAAAACAGGTGTCACCAGTCCCTGAAGTGGACAGACTTCTACTTCCCTCAAACAAAAATCAACCCAGGGTAATTTGCACGTTTTCCTTTCCCTAGGATGCTCTTTGCCCATCTGCTACTTTCTCTATCAGGCAAGTCCCCTCCTCAATCCCCACCACCACCACCCCAAACACACACGCTTTCCTTGTGTAAGCCCGAAATCAACGTGAATCCCATTCTGGATCCCCCCACATAAAATAGCTGCCCTTCCTCATCTCTTGTAACTCTTTGTTCTCATTCAATTTCAACACCTAATAGGTTGGATTGCAATCATCTGTTTCCCTGTCTTTTCCCAGCTCAGTCTCCCAAATGGACTACGTCCATAACAAAGCTGAGATCTTGGGACACACTGTGTCTTATTTCTTCTTCCCTATCCCCGAGCATACAAAAGTTTTTCCAATAAGAGTAGGACCCAGGGTTAGTTTTTGGAGCCACAGCTCAATGTCCTGCCCCTGGACCAGACATAGGGTTTGCTGTGGCCAGGCAGGACCCCCGGGCCTCGCAGAAATGCCAGTGCACTCTTGGTTCCTGCAAGGACCACAGAGCACTGCCAGTGTCACAGTCGTTGGGGGAGTCCAGGGCCAGCTGGTTGAAGGTTGGGATTTCATCCACCATCTCGAGGATGCGGCTGCACTCAAGCACAGCACACACACCTTCATTTGTGAGCCCTGTGTTACGTAAGGTCCCCATGGCCACAGCCATTCTGTTTTCCCGGCCAGGAAGCTCCATCTTCCGGATGGTCTGGGAAAGGAAGAGAGGTAGCCAATTGGTACGACTCATAAACAACCTCTTCAGCACAACTTGGTTGAAGGTGGAGTTGGTTCTTCTGGCCAAAAACCTGTACAGCTTGACCAACAGCCTTAGGAAGGAACCTGACAGTCCTCACGGCGGATGTTGACTCCCATGAGGGCTCCTCCGGCTCAGCCAGGTCCAGAAAGATATATCTTATCTCATTCTGAACATCTGACATATAATTGATAACAACTTTTTGTTGGACAGATGGTATTATATTTCTAATAAATTTAGTCATCTGATTTAATGCAGCAAATTAGGAAAGGGACAAAGTATTAATTTCCTATTGCTACTGTAAAATAGCGTCACAAACTTAGTGGCTTACAATAACACAAATTTATTTAAAGTTTTAGAGGTCAGAAGTCTAAATGAGTCTGCAGGGATGTGTTCCTTCTGGAGGCTCTAGGGGAGAATCGATTTCCTTGGCTTCTCCAGCTTCCAGAGGCTGCCTGCATTCCTTGGCTCCTGGCCCCTTCCTGCATCGAAGCCAGCAGCACAGCATCTTCGAATCTGCCTCAGTCATCACGTTACCTTCTCCCCTTCTCCCCTTCTGACCCTACTGCCTTGCTCTTATAAGGACCCCTGTGATTAAATTGGGCCCAGCTGGATAATCCGGGGTCGTCTCCCATCTCAAGATTCTTAACCACATCTGCAAAATCCCTGCTGCCATGGGAGGTAACATCCAATGCATTTTGTTTAAGAAAGAGGGCATGACAGGTCATGAAATATTTCAATTAAACAATTATTAATTTTGAAAGACAGGACTAATACTTAGAAGGGAAAGCCTGAGTAACCTGGAAATTTTACTTAAATGGAAAACCTCATTCTCCGATTCCAGACAAATGAGATTTACTCTGTTCATCACTGCCAAGTATACCTGAATTCATGTCTCTCCAAATAAATGTTAACCCTCAAAACGGTCACCTTGGGAATGTAATAAATCCCAATAAAATCATTGCTTGAAACTTTGAGGAAATCTCCTTTTAAGAAGGTATTTTAATCACGCCTGTAATCCTATCACTCTGGGAAGCCGAAGCGGGAGGATTGCTTGAGTTCAAGACCAGCCTGAGCAAAAGCGAGACCCTGTCTCTACTATAAATAGAAAGAAATTGGCCAAACAACTAAAAACAGAAAAAATTAGCTGGGCATGGTGGCGTGTGCCTGTAGTCCCAGCTACCCAGGAGGCTGAGGCAGGAGGATGGCTTGAGCCCAGGAGTTTGAGGTTGCTGTGAACTAGGCTGACGCCACGGCACTCTAGCCCAGGCAAGAGAGTGAGACTCTGTCTCAGAAAAAAAAAAAAAAAGAAGGTATTTTAAAACCAGTATATAAACTACATCATTATCCATCTCATTACTTTGTAACCATGCCTCATTTTTTAACTGGAATAGCAATGAACTGAGTTTATCAAGACAGGTAATCATTATACTTGACTCCAAATGACATTTAAACGTTAAAAAAAAAAAAACTAAAAAGAAATATCACCTACCCTGAGAATAGTCAAAAGAGTAAGCTGCAAGGTCTACATGCAGTTCTAAAAGAGAAGCACCAAAAAAAAAAAAAAGGTAGTACACACTAAATTAAGAGCTTAGTTTTTCCAGACAACCTCTTTCCTCTCTGAACAGGATCATACTCTTTGGATATACAAGTTATGGTACACTGCTTAATATGACTCTGCTCTGATCGGTTAGTCACAACTTATTGTCCTTCAAATGTCATTTATGTTTAAAGAACGTTTAAATGCAGGCAAGTTAAATTAGATTGTATGTCTACTCTAGATCAATGCTTATATATTACATGTATTACAAAGCTCCTATTTGTATTAATGCTGATGTTAGAAGCCTGATGTTTCTCAATACCAAGCCCTGAGGACATATATTTCTCCTTCATTCCTTCTATAGACGCCGGGATCTTGATTTCATAGGTTTCAAGTTCCCACCCTACAGATCTGGGAATCCAGATGATTTAAAGTCCTACTGTGAAACAGGGATGTATTTCACAATCACATACACATGGCTTCACAAACACATACTCACTCCATTTGGGCTATCCAGAATCACTAAACAAACCTACTCCCCTCCCAGTCCTATATATTTCAAGTTTCTGACAACAGACCCCCATTAGCAACTTCATAGGTAAAGCTGGGCTCTATCACTGGCCTTGATATATGGCACTCTTGGTGGTCACTAAAGCCTCATGCATACCCATGACATCATTGCTTCCATAGAAACAACATCACTGCATTCTCAGAAGGGGAGAAACTGGATTGGAATAAGTAAACTGTTAGCTAATGTGCTTTTTTGAGAGTGTCTTAGTTTCTTGGGGAAAAAACACAAATTATACATTTTTTTAAAATTACAAATAAATGAGGAATAAATGCAACTAGGAAATATAACTGCAACATTTCCTCTGTAACATAATTCACTCTACTTTGTATAAGCCAGATTTAAGAAATTTAACTCTTCTTGAAATAAGACCTGCAGCTCCACAACACATATGGTAATGTTTTAATGCTTTTTAAGACATTTAAATCTCTTTTAATGCTTTGTGACTTTGTGTGTTTACATGCTGGGAACGTGACATAATTGAAAGTACATTTTAATGATTCTTTTTTAGCAGTTCAACTAAGAAAAATAACCTCATATGCAGTTAAATTCCACAAGAAAAATATAAGAACCAAATCACAATCATGTAAACACTGAATAATGGAACTATATTTATGAAACTCCACACATAGAATGGCAAACTATTATATAAAATTTGAACAAAACATTTTCAAAAGTAATCACAAAAATGAAAAATTCATGAAGAAAATCAGACACTTGCAGCATCCCAAGACTGTCTATCTAAACATAAGAGACTGTATTGTTAGAAATAGACCGCTGTGCTTATAGCATGTTCTCTCAAGTGTATGTAATTAATAGTCTGATTTACAACTCCAGAAACATCTTAGGAATGCCTTTCTGGGTGTGGGATAGTCTTTCAAAAGACTGAAAATGTTGCTCGAATCAGTCACCCAAAAGCAATCTAACTCAGAAAAGATGAGAGGACAATCTGAGTGTAGTGGCAGAGAGAGACCACGTGTGTACAAACATGAGCTCTCTGTCCCAGATGACAAGAACCATAACCAAACAACCTTATCAGAGTTCCCAGGTTGTTTTTCTAGTCCATCTCAGCAATGGTTAGGCTGCCAAACCTTACTGTGAAGTTTACAAGCTGCGGGAAAGGGTGCTGTACTGGTCAGGCTTCCCAAGTTTACACACAAAACCAACCACCGCTGGTCCCAATGGAACCAACCAATCATCATCCCACACACACTATAACCCCCATAACATACCCTGCCCACCCTGAGATTATTCCTTTGTTACTTACTTTATATCAAATCCACCATGTTTATAAAAGCATTTAAATCCCAGTATTTAATGATTATAAATCCTAAAAAGACCCCTTTACTTATCCCAGTGGTAGACTGGTTTGTGAGCATTCTCCCTGAGAACTCACATGTAGGAAACAGCGTAAAGAAATAAAGAGGACCCAGAATGAACGCCAACACCTGTCAGAACATCACCCAATCCCACAGCAGTCAGACAGGCATTATTGTCAGACAATTTCCACTGTACACTGTAAGAGCTTGGCCTGTGGGGAGATGGAAACATCTAGAACGGGGAGTTGAGCCAGGGGAGATAAGACACATGGGACCACAAAAGACCACTTATGTCTCAACATGGGATACAAACCAAGGTAGAAGAGGAGAGCTGAGAGAAGTAGTGGTGGATTCCGTGGAAGAAAAAGATTCCAGATAAGATGGGTGGTGGGAGCTGCACCTACGCCTTCCAGCCCATTCAGGCTGTTCCTGTGTCAGTTCTCTGCCCAACCGCCACCACCCCATGTCCCATTCATATTCCTGGTGTGGGACAGAGGGGTAAGGAGTCACTGTTTACAAACAGGGCATACAAAAAAATTATTAAGACGTGGTTCCTGCTCTCATGGGGCTCACAGACAAGGGAGAAAAGACAGATGTCAAGTAATGATAATTCCGCGTTACACACACTGTGACAAAGTGGAAGGTTGACTGGGGGTTTGCCAGGCAGACAAGGCAGGAGGGGAACATGAGGGCAGAGGGGAGACTGGGCAGAGAGGACTGGGCAGAAGGCTCTAGATATCTGCAGAGGGTTAAGGAAATACAAGTAGGCCCATGCATTTGAAGGAAATGGACACAGGCGAATGGTTAGAACTAAGGCTCAAAATTTAGCCAGGGGACAATGTATGGCCAATTTTTAAAATCAAAGCAAGACAATAAATCTGGTACACTTGATCAATGGAACTGCTCAAAGGGGGAAATGTCCTCTCCAAAATCTGGATGAAAAAGAAACATCTATAACCAGTAGAGAAAATCCGAAGATCCGAAGAGATGAATGGCTAAGTCCAATGTAGTCCACTCCCAGTGTTCCATGGCACACAGATGGCCACCCAGGCCTCCAGACACTCCACATGGAGCGATGGCCACCTCCCCTTTTCTCTCCACTACCACGACAGATGACGTTGCCTTTGACAGTGTTCACATGTGTGCCAGATTTGAGCCTGGCTTTCTTACTTCTCATTAGCTACTTCTGGCAGCACTTCTTAGAAACATCACATACGGATGTGAACTTAAGTGCCCACTGGCTTCTGCCATCCTCCCAGTGCACCAACTCCCTGGCCTTTGGCAAGCTGTAGCCAGAGCTCCCTTTCTAGTTGCACTTGTCATGGTGTAAGGCCTGAATGTGGCTGGCTGTGCAATAAGCTAAGTTTCTATTATCTTGGACACCCACTTGGCCCTTCTGTGCTTTTATCTCCCCTCCAGCGTGGCCCTCTCACCTCTAACACCTTAGCCCTCTTGCCAATTCTTGGGAAAGGCCTGACCAAAAGTCAGTTTCACCTAGGAATAACTGGAGCAAGAAGAAAATGTCCTATAAGTGGTTGGTGCTTAGGAAGTATTAAATGGCTGAAGGGTCCGAAATCATTAAAAAGAAGTGATTCTTAATGAGGGGCAGGCACTATCACTCCAGGTATCTGGTTTGAGATAGCAGGGTCAAAAAGAATCAAAGTCCTTGGCATTTTAAGACTCAGACCCTAGTACTTCATGATATGTGACTTTTGCAACATCGACCACTCTGTTCTTAAGAGACAGGAGGACTTTGTTACTTCATGGAGGAAGCCACACATTTGTGTGTTCATATGCATGCATGCATTTATATGTGTACGTGCACATTTGTGTGTGTCTGTGAGAGGAAGAACAACAAATCACACGCACTTGTGTGTGTGTCTAAAGGAGGAGGAAGGAAAGCAAAGGAGCTGAGGAAGGGGAAGCAAATGTGGCCAAGTCAGATGAGCGATGCTGGCGTTCGAGGACGGTTAATTTACAAAGGCAAGTCAAAAGGAAACAGTAAATTAAAGTGTGCACAACCAGTGCAGGCGTTGGCCAACAACTGAAAATCCCAAGGACTCACAAGGACTTAGAATATTATAAAGACCTTTAGGAAGGAGAATAAAATCCATTAGAAGATTAAGTTCAGCCCATTAGTCAAAGCAAGGAAAACAGCTGCAGGAATGTTTACCAACACATCAGGTGACAGAAAAGCAAAATAATCACTCAGACTTCTGCCTGGATGCCAGACATACTCTCATGAGCTGGACCATGGATATAGTTGGCACTGTTTGTCCCCTGTCTCCTTCTCTCTATGCCAATTTACCCCGTTCTTATTTACCTTATTCCTTATGTCTGGGCTAGCTTGCTCATGCAGAAAATCATCACTGGCATAGTCTTTTTTTCCCCAACGTTTCTTTTGTGTGTGAGACTAGATTCTGTCAGTGAGTTCACGATGCTACAGAGACCTTTCTCCAAAGGATCCATTTGACCCTGCTCATTCCAGGGCTGCTGATTACAGCTCTCACCTTGGCTGGGACCCCTACCCTGATCAGCACCTCAACAGCAGTGGAAGGTCAGGAGAGAGGAAATAAGAGAATGTGGATAATTCAGAGCAATTCATTACCTATTCTGTAAACAAACCAACAACTTCATCAGCAAATAACCCTCATATCTGAAATCCCTCCTCTGGGCCAGCCTCCCAGGTCTCTTGGCATGAAACAATAAAAGGAGCCATAAGAGAAGAGGGAGAAAACTGTTTGCAGAAAAGTCTAGGATACTGACTTCAGTCTGGCCATGGCCGGCTAGAACAGGCAAGTGTGGAAAAGATGCAGATACCAGCTTTCTGATTAAAATCTGTTGTAATTAAAAGCTGCCAGATCAGGGAGAAGAGGGGAAATGATCAACCTATAATACAAACTCTGGGAGCCACCTCAAAATAAAATGCTCCTCAAGGTCATCTTGGAGCCCTTCCAAGGACTTTTGAACAGCCTGACAGATGCTAATTAACCCTCCTGATTCCACAGCCCCAAGGGAGTTGTAAATGTGTTTAACTGATTATATTCTATCTGTACTATTCCTGGAGCTCTGACAGCTCTCTAAAGGGTTGTTTGAAGAAAAGCGTTTGATAACATCATGGAGTGTCCAAACTGAAATGGTCCACAAAGAGTCTCTTTAGAGAGGAAGCAGGAATAGTGGAAAGAATATGGGCTTAAAAAAGACCCGCATCAGGCCGGGTGTGGTGGCTCACGCCTGTAATCCTAGCACTCTGGGAGGCCGAGGCGGGCGAATTGCTTGAACTCAGGAGTTCGAGACCAGCCTGAGCAAGAGCAAGACCCTGTCTCTACTAAAAAAAAATAGAAATAAATTAGCTGGACAACTAAAAATATATATAGAAAAAAATTAGCCAGGCATGGTGGTGCATGCCTGTAGTCCCAGCTACTCGGAAGGCTGAGGCAGAAGGATCGCTTGAGCCCAGGAGTTTGAGGTTGCTGTGAGCTAAGCTGATGCCACGGCACTCTAGCCAGGGCAACAGAGTAAGACTCTGTCTCCCCGCCCCCCCCCCCCAAAAAAAAGACCTGGATCCAAATCTCAGATCAGGGATCTACCAGCTGTGTAAGCCCCAGGAAGTTACTTAAACCTCTGAGCTTCGATCTCTCTATATCTGCAAAAGGATACCACCAGCCACACCACATTGTACTGGTAAAATGCTCTCCCCTGTTCCCACTTTAGAGAGATCAGTTAGAGAATAATCTGTAATATACTAAAAACTATGGTATGCCATAAAGTACTGTAGTAGTTCATAATTTAGAACACACTATCCTCACATCCCTTCTCCTTTGTACTCACCAGTGCCATCCTCTCATGACACGCTAGCCACTAGAGAAAACACACCCATGTAGATTCTCAAGACCTGATATTCCTTACCCTAAAATGACCAACATGTTGGCCATCAAGGTGGTGGTGGAGCCAGCTTACCTCTGAAGTCCAAATTTCTCCTGCTCCGTCATTGTCTAACAGGCCCACATATTTGCCCTTCAAAACCATCAGCCCCTCCTGGGGGGTAGCCACACAGGGCAGTAGTAGCATTCATGTTCGCCCATTCACTCCTGATGACTCATGTCAGTCCCATCCAGAAGCATCCTCCAAAGCTGCTCCTGGTCACCAGAAATCCCAGTTCTGTGGCCTGTGTTCTAGAACAAACTATAGTCCCCAATACAAGAATAAGGCCTCCTCGTTACTAAACGCACACTTAATGGGGACATAAACAATCCATAGGCATTTAGCAAGAACCTACAGTGGGCGAGACCCAGGGTAAGATGCTGAGAATAAGGAACTGATTTCATTTTTAAAAAGTTTAGAGACAATGGCACAAATGTTTCATCCTTCATCAGAAGCTCCATCAGAAGCTCCTATAAGAAAATGGTTCTCAATGTACATTTTACACATGGGAAAGTCAAGTTATTTAAAACCCACAGAGCTTCAAAATCCAGGAATCTTAGCTTTCCTTTTCCTCTTCAACCACTGAGTAGCCTCTGTAGGAGCTGACCCTGTCTCCCCACGGTAGTAATCATCATTTCCTTGTTACAGGATATGCCTGCTTACTTTCTGGATTCATGCGCTAAAAGAGATAAATCTTCAATTACACTGCTCACCTGTGTCAGCAAAAACATTTACAAAAGAAAAAACAGTAGCTCGGAAAATAAAAATCAACACGTATTTGAAAGAAAAAAAATCTACAGGATTAGTCTACTCATGGTGGGAAAACTGCAACTTTCTCTCATGATCACTACATATCCACAAAGGTGGTGATCTCACCATCACAAAAGTCCGGGATGACACTGTTACACCTGGAGAATCCAGCACCATGGGAAATGTTTAACAATTCACTCATGTGGCTGACCAGACCTAGACATGGTAATCTTGTTAATTTTGGTCTTCGAAGGGTACAAGGTGAGCTTTTCTTCTTTTTTAAAAATAATTTCTCTCTCACAATTCATACTGGTAACAGAGCAAAGTATCAGTTTTCTTCTACATCTGTAACTGCCCTCAGCTTCACTCATGAGAAACAGGCTTTGTTAATCTGAAAGTTCAATTAGTAAATATTTGGGGGACTGTCTTAGTCCATTTTGTGCTGCTGTAACAGAATATCACAGATTAATTTATAATGAACACAAACGGATTTTCTCACAGTTCTGGTGGCTGAGAGTCCAACATCAAGGTGCTGGCATCTGCAAAGGGCCTGTTTGCCACGTCATCCAAAGCAGAAGGCAGAGGGGTAAAGAGAGGGCAAGAGAGAGAAAGAGGGGGCCAAACTCATCCTTTTATAATGAACCCACAACCTTGACAATGGCATTAATCCATTCATGGCAAAGCCCTCATGGCCTAATCACCTCTTAAAGGTCCCACCTCTTAATACTGTTATAATGACAATTAAATTTCAACATGAGTTTTGGAAGAGACAAACCATAGCAGGGACCAATTAGGCACCAGGCATGTGCTAAGTGCTACAGAACAGCCCTGTCCCACAGAACTTTCTGGAATAATCGAAATGTTCTGTATCTGTGCTATCCAATACTATGGCTACTAGACACATGGTTATTGAGCACTTGAAACGCGGCAAGTGCAACCAAGGAACCAAATTTTTTATTTTATTATAATTGAAACAAATTGTCACACTTGGCTAATGGCCATTATATTGAATACCCAGCTATAGGGGATGCCAAGATGTAAGAAGACATGGTCCATGCACACAGGACCTCCATGTTCTGTTGGGAGGAACAGGACAAGGACTAACTCATGAAAGGCTAACCCGTAATTACAAAGTAGTAGGTAAAGCTGGTAAGTGAATGCGTGGGGAGCAAGGACTGTGGGAATTTGAAGAATGCAGGGAAGATGCTTCAGACACAGCAGGACAGGAGCTGAGGGCTCAGGAGAGCAGAACTGTGCAGGCTGGAGATGGCACAGCGCCATATTGCTTTCCTCAGACTCCGTGCATTCGTACCGCCACATGCAATAGTTGAGTTAATGCTAATGAACTTACAGATAAACAGGTTATTTTGGTAGTAGTCTCACGACACCACCAAAAAAAAAAACAAAAACAAAAACCAAAAAAAACAAACCCACCAAGAAAGAGGGAAGGTAACACCCAAAGTCTCTTCTTCCCCTGGCAGTGCGACAGGCAGGGCAGTCCCAGCGCGGCTATCACAGATGTGCCTTCAGCAGTAAGTGATCCTGAGAGGAAGGGAGAGGCAAAGCTCCAAGATGTTTGGAAGCTGAGGCAGGAAACCAGAAGACACACTCGCTTTTGGGTTACAAAAGCTCAAGGTCTTTGGCTGACCGCAAAGAGATGAGAGGGAGGAAGAACTCAAGTTATATGCAGAAGGGATAGTCTCAATACCCTTCACGTGCCAGGACAACTAGCCACATTTAAACTCTTGTTTTAAAAAAAAAATGTAACAAGTAGGCAGAAGCCTAAATACAGACATCCTCTGCACCGCCACAGGGCTGTGCACATTGCAGCTAGCTTAGCTGCGACACAGGGGCAGTACCATCTCACCCAGCTCCACCGCACCCTGCCTAGCTCCCTCACTCCCAGTGACTGTGGAGGGCTTCCCCGCTCCTCTAGGGGAGGCAACACAACTTTGTCCTTTCACAATGGAGAGGTAACCACAGGGAACCAGAAGGGCCCCAAGTATGAATGAAATCGATCTTCATGGTACAAGCTACTGCTGCTTTGCTTCTAAATGTTAGCTAAAACCATATCTTAAGGCCTATACTCCACCAGTGATACTCTTTTTTAACCTATCTCTATCCTTTTGGGGAAGGAAGAAGGACTTCAAAACTTTTAGCCTCTTAGAATCCTGTATTCAAAGGTCAACATCCCTAGGAGGGCTAACTTCAATGATCAGTGAACACCTTTGGAGGAGTATGTCCCTATAAACAAAAAGTTTCTGGAATTGT
Organism: Indri indri; assembly: GCA_004363605.1. Lineage (NCBI taxonomy): Eukaryota > Metazoa > Chordata > Mammalia > Primates > Indriidae > Indri > Indri indri. The sequence continues at coordinate 12,023 of RJWJ010024144.1, forward strand.
CCCCCTGGGCAATTGGGCAATTGGTCTGGTCCTGGAAGCTTGGGCAGAACCCCTCTAAGGAGCAACATAAACACAGAAAGGGAAATTGGCTACCTGGTCTAAGACTGACTCTACATTACGCCCTGAGAATTAGCACGAGGGAAGAGGCAGGGCATGGGATTTGACTGTACAAGTCCTAGGTTCACATCCTAAGACAGTCACTCTGCAGAGTGTTCACGTCTTCATCTACAGAAGGCCCTGTTGACAGCTACTCAAACTCATCACTTCTTCAAGGAGAATGTTCCCAATGGGTGAAATCCCCCTATCGTGCCCACTAATACCATGCCCTTTCTCCTTTAGAGCAGATCTTGGTTGAATGTTTACGGTCATGCATAATTATCTTACTAGCACTTGTTTTTTTATTTGTAAACTTCATCAGGGCAGAGACCGTGTCTATTTTCTTTCTCACTATTGTATCTCAAATTCCAATACACTATGCAGCACATGGTAGGTTTCAAATTAACACATGTTGAATCACTGAATAAATAGTTGAGCTTACATACGTGAAAATGATCTCCAAAATATGAAGCACAATAGAAATGTTTGTGATTCTTACTTGGTGTGGATGATAACAAGAGAATTAATCCTCTTAGCTGCTGGAAACCATTCTGCTTTCATTGAAGTAACAAAACCGCTGCATTTGAAGGACACCATAAGGACAGGGGCTCTTACAAGCTGCCCCATGGTGCGCTTTTTCAGGATTCTCTTCGCAACCATGCCAAAATACCCAGCTCATCTGTGTTCAGATGCGGTATTGCTTGATTCTGATCCCTAGATGGTCACTGTGGGAGCCTGGTTGAGTCATATGGGCATTTTAAAAAGTGAGACAACTATTGGCTAAATCTGCAGGGTATGTGGGGCTGGACCAGGGACAAGGCATTCTGGCCATGGGGTAGGCTGAGAAAAGCAATCCAGGTCCCACCATCCCCCACCTTTGGTTGAATCCAACTTTATATCCAAAGTGCCGTGGGCATCAGGCACCAAAGGAAACTGCGGCAGCCAAAGCCCAGGAGAGCTTGCTCCCCCATGCTGATCCATTCAAGGGAACAAAGGCCTTCAAAGCTACACTGAGCTGGTCTGGAGATGGAAGGCCTTTATGCAGGTTTCCAAGGAGATGACTCAGATGCTGTTACCATAGAAACTATTTCTACCATCTATTGTCCATCACCCCTTGACAGCAAGGAAGGGGGGGATGCTGTAGTTTGATGAAGAAGGAAACAAGAAGAGTTGGATTTAAGTCAAGATGAAAAAAGCATATTGAGATGGGTCCCTGAAGAATTCAATGGTGTATGTAACAAAACCTCTAATCTCCAAAGGAAACGAATTAGGGACATGAGTGTTTATGGTTTGTTGTTATTTGTGTTGGTGGAGTTGGGGTGAATAAAGTGGCACATAGAATGACCTCCACCCTTCTGTTAGGCCCTGTCAACTAGGATGTCTGGAGAAAACACTCGGATGTGAGGCTTATCAGCATGTCCAGGCCATAACCCCTGAAGTTGTAGGACCATACGGAAACTGATGTAAGCTCTCTGCCCCCTCTCCTCTTCCCTGCTGAAAACTGTTTTCAGGTAACAAGAGGAGCATATTAGAAGTCCCTCTGATTTTGGCTACTACTTCATAGTACCCACTACCATTAAAGTGTTGAATTTTTAAAAAATCTAACGAGCACAAGTTCCTGGATAAATAACACATAGAAAAACACACAGGTAATTGGAGACATACTGGACTTGGCATCGAGTCAGAAGACCAGAGTTTGAAGATCAGTCTCTGCACTTCTTATTTGCATGACCTTGGTCACTTCACCTGCCTGAACCTCAATTACCTCCTCTATTCCATGAGGATAGTAACTGCCAGTCTACTTCACGTAGTATAAAGCCTTGTCAAGGAATTATGCTACACTTGTCAAATGCCATGGTGTTTGTTGCACCTAAAATGCCACACCCCTAGCAAAGAAAGGCTTTGATTTTAATTACTCCAGGCAGAACCACAATAAATCCTTTTGTATCGTCCAACTCTGAAAAGTAGCCGGCACCTAACCAATTACTGTGACATTAAAATTGTGGATGACAAGATGGAATATGTCCTCACAGCCTTCTTTCTTATCGAGGACAGACCACATGCAAGCATCAAGTCTGACAATTAGAACTGTTTTCTGAAAGTAGTCTTGGGAAGTTAAATTTCCATAGGGAATGAGATGCTGAAGTTGTAAGAAAGGTTCTCTGGAATGGTAGGGACAGAAAGAGGACACTGTTTGGGGGGAAACAAAAAACCATCCTGGCAGGTACATTTTCAAACCTGGTACCTGTAGAGGATGGGAGTCGTGAAAGCTCTGGAGTCTGGAAACAGAGGCAAGAGTAGAAATTGTACTGCTGCTACCCCAGTCTAGAAAGTCTCTTCCATATCTTCCAGACCCTTATAAAGACAACATAAACTTTGGAACTCAGCTTACAAAATAAGCACTCGCAAAGCTGCCAGGGGGGGCCTGCTGTACTCCATGTCTGCTCCGGGAAAGGTTACTCAACCTGGGGCGCTCCATGAGTCAGACAAAGGAAGCATTCAGGTGCTACCGGATGGGGCGGAGGAAAGAAAGCACGATTCAGTTCCTCTGGTTCTGCAGAAGTTCCTTATTTATGTTTTTCTTTCAAATAACACTGCAGCACATTATTAGGCAGAAGCATCTGTCTTGAGGGATGAAATAGGAGGAATTATGAAAGAAAGAGGCAGGGAGAGCAAATGCCTTTCCAATCATAGGATGGGAGACACTGGCCAATCGTACATGCCAGGAAAGGAAGAACCAGGACAACACAAAAGATGCCAGGACTTCTAGCTCTTACATATAGGTTCTTCTTGGTAACCATCAGGAACCCAGCACTAACCCAAAACCAGACAAGGAAAAGGGGTTACTGAAGGACAGCAGCCAAGTAAGCTAATGCCCTTGGCTCCCAGGAAGGTGAAATTCATGGTCTGCTTTAGCTTTCAATATGATTCCCACAAAATAACTTCCAGAGTTTAAAAATCCCTGTTTCCCACAATTTTGCCCAACCTTATAATGGATTTCACTTCTTCTCAACAACAGCTTCTCTGCTGTCTTGAGGCAAATCTCTCCAATGAGGACAAATTGGCCATGCTCATTCCTGCCCAGACCTCACCTCAACACACTCACAGCACAGACAGGGAGAACTAAAATAGACCTGATGTCTCTTATAGTGTTATCGGGGCTTCTCGTTTTATTTTCATTTTGTTTAATTTTTCACTTTTTTTTCTTTTTTAGAGACAGGCTCTCACTCTGTCACCCAGGCTGGAGTGCAGTGTCCCGATCATAACTCAAGGCAGCCCTGAACTCCTGGCCTCAAGGGATCCTCCTGTCTCTGCCTCCCGAACAGTTGGGGTGACGGGCATGAGCCACCATGTCCAGCCTCAGCTTCTTATTTTAGAGTTAAAAGAACTGAGGCCAAGAGACCCAGTAAATGACTTGCTCAGGATCACAGTCAAGTAGTAGCAGATCCCAGGACAGAACCAATTTCTCCTGATCCTCATTGCAGTATTATTTCTACTATATTATACTGCTATCAACACATGGTCATCTTAATCCTGTGTATATTAATCTTATGATAACTAGACTAAAATCTCTTGGACAGCAAGAATTATACTTTTCCTAGTAATTCTAGACACTCACACCATCACAGAGAGCACCAAGCTAAGACATCTAGGAGGAACACTGAAGTGTTTCCCAACCAACTCCTACACTTCACTGTTTATTAAGGATCTAGCCTGTGTGCTCTGCTGGCAGCAGCCAATGGCCACTTCTACCACGGCATTCATCCTTCCATAACGTCCCTGACATTTGTCTTTCTCTTCACCAGACTGCAAGATGTTTAAAGACAGGATCGAACCATGTCTTATGTCCTGTGTGTTTCTCAAAGCCCAATACACACCAGGAGCTCAAAAAAAGATTGAATAAAAGATGGATTATAAAGCAAGTCTCGATTGACCTACGTACATCACAGAAATCTCAGTCTACCTCTGGGGCAGGAGTGGATCACTCCACCCTCCCTTGAAACATTTTCTTTCCTTGGTCCCCACTTTTGACTCTTTGGGAATAACTCTAGCCACAAGGGCATCTGACCTGCCATCATTAGGAGAGGTCAATAGTAACAAATGACACCTTTATGCTTTCCCCCCAAAATGTTTTAATGTTGGTATAAATAAAATACTTTAAAGGAGCTAGTGGTTGGATCTAGGTGTGTTCCTTTAAGGAAAAACATAAACCTTAATCCATCATCACCTATCATTAAAACAGCCCACCTGGGACTTACAGAAAAAGATTACCAATCCCATTGCCAAACACTATTGCCAAAAAAGAATACTTGACTTACTTTAATATAACATTCTGACACACCCAAAAATCAAGCTAGTATTTTGGCCTAAACAGATGTTCTTAGTCTGACCCATTTCTCTACCAAACCTGATCAGTTGACAGGATTTAAAAATGTGTCATTCACAAAGCAATGTCTAAAAGGCAATTGCTGATGGACATCTGTCTGGGCCGCTTCCAGTTTTGCCTATTACAGTTAAAGCTGCAATGAACATTCACGCACAAGTCTTTGCATATGCTTCCGTAGACATATGCTCTCATATCTCCTGGGTAAACACCGAGAAGGGGAACGGTGGATCATACTGCAGGTATAAATTTAACATTTTAAGAAATTGCCAAACTGTTTTCCAACAGGTTGTACCATTTTGCATTCTCGCCAGCTCTGTGTTCCCTAACATCCTCATCAACACTTGATATGGTCAGTCTTATAAATTTTAGTCATCCTCACAGTTACGTAGTGGCATCTCATTATGGTTTTCATTTGCATTTTCCTTATGACTAATGAAGCTGAGCAACTGTTCGTGTACTTATTTGCCATCTCTATATCCTCCTTGGTGAAGTGTCTGTTCAAATCTTGTACCCACTTCTTAAATCATGTTGTTTTCTTACTAAATTTTTAAGAGTCCCTTATATCTTCTAATTACGAGTCCTTTAGACAGGAATGTCCAATCAATTGTGTCTCCTAAATTAAAAATGAGATATCCTACTAGTTTCCTCATTCCCTCATTCCACCCTTCTCTCCTTCTCCTCTGCATGGCAGCATACAATCTAAGCACTCAGACACAAGAACAGGCAGTTACAGTCTTCCCACAAGCTGCCATTACCCTGTCTGGTCGCAGTCAGTTAGGAAGTGGAATGTCTTCTCCTATCCCTGTTACTCTAGCGCATGCATACTCTCACACACACCAGGAGGAGTGGAACATAAGCCTGTTTCTTCTCTGAAGATGTACTTACTTTAAGTCACTAGTTCTCAGTGAGGAGCAAGTTAGCCCCCTCATAAAATCTGGCCATGTCTACGGACATTTTTGTTTGTCACAACTGGCTGGGGAAATAGTTGCTACTGTCATCTAGTTGGTAGAGGCCAGAGATGCTGCCAAACATCCTATTAATACAATGTCCCCCCACAACAAAGAATTATCTGGAAACTCTACTTCAAATAGATTTACAGGCAATCTTTTGCATAAAGCAATATAATGTAGTAGAAATAACACTGACTTGGGAGCCAGGAAACCTGCATTCTTTTCCTAGTTCTGGTATTAACTAGTTGTATAACATTGGGCAAAGTACTTAACCTCACAAAGCACCAAATTCCTCATCTGTAAAATGAGGGACTAAGCTAAATTATCTCTAAGTTCTCCTCCAGTAGCAAAGAAATACAATCCTACAACTGTTTATTCAAAACCACAGAGAACTTGGAGCCATCATGGAAATGTCCTTAGGTTCCATACTTAGGAAGTTGAACAAGATAGTGACAAAAGTTAGTTCAAGGTTGGCTCCCGGTACCTGCCTGGCAGAATCCTGGGATCTAGGTATTCCCCTAAATAGATCCTGCCCACAAATCTGGATCCTTCTCTGTCCTCCATTCCACCCTCACTAGCTCAACTTCAGGGATACAAACATGAACTCAGAAGGAAACTTGATTTTCACAGCAGAGCGGGTGAAAACACTTCCGGGCCCGATCTACCTTGCAGATCCAGTCTCCAACTTAGAAGTGAGACCATGCCAATGATACGGTGTCTTTGAAAATCCAGACAGACTCTGATAGGAGGACAGTCACCTCCTGGTGGGACCCTGGGACTCACCTTTGTCTAACAACAGGCCTCAGGCAATACCAACACTGAATCCTAATCAAATTTCTGCCACTCACGCCCCTTGGGGGGGAAGAAGGTCCTTCAACAATTCTTACAACAGCTGTTTTCCAGGTTAAATGAGGTTGAAAATTGCTCCTGAGGGTCCCTGCCAGAATGAGCAGACAGCTAACACCTGGGACGGCCCATGGGTAAAGTTCTTTAATTTCAAACTGACTAAAAATTAGAAACATTAATTAAGAAAGAATATTTACATGGAACACCCTGCCTCTCAGAAGCAATCCCAAGAGCTGCCCATAGATATTTCTGGTGGAGGCATCATGACTTCTGTCGTAGTTGCTGGGGTAAGAAAGGGAACAAGGCCAGCCCTGGGTGAGGGGGCGAGATCTCGCTCTTCAAAGCGATGACTGGTCCGCAAGGAGACTTTACACTCTTCCCTGTCTCTTTTCCAACGAGGTAAGGGCAACAGTTGGGACACACTGTTAACCACCATCCTCTCTCCTCCCTGTTTTCCTTCTGTGAAGGGAAAGGAAGGCTTCCTCTGTGCATATTCACAGGAAAGAGGGAAAGCAAAGGTGAGACTCGGAATGCAGAAAGGGAGCACCTCGGTCTCTGTGCAGAAGCCCACACCCACGGCCCCTCACCATCCCTGCCCCATTTGCTTCTCCTCCCTCGGCTAGCCAGGGCTTGGTGGGCCCCAAGCATGCTTTCTCTTCCAGCTGCAGCCCTTAATCTCCTGTCTGCTGCAATAACCACTCCACGGACACACCTGAAGCAAAGCCACTGCACACTTTTTGCAAATAATTTAACTAATCAGGAGGTCAGTCCTAAAGCAGAGAGCACTGCTCATTACCAGCTGAAAGACTGAGAACAGCAGGCTCTATTGGTGAGGTCTTGTTTAATCAGGCTCCTGCCCTGCCCTGTGAGTGGGGGTGTGTGTATTTGGGGGGCAGTGGGGGAGGGGTGCCAGCTTAAACCCAAAACAACACGTAAAATTAATTCCTCTTTATTAAACAATGCTCCTTTCACTTTTTCTCTTCCACTTTTGCCTGCCCCCTTGGTCCCAAAGACCAATCTGCAGTAAAAGCTGGGAGATGGCTGATGGTTTTATGCTCACTGCTGAACTGGAAGATTCAGGCAATTTCTTCTCTCATGATTTGAGCCCTATATCTCTACTGGGTCCCTTGCATTTGCTGTTCCCCTCAATTCTTGGAGGCCGACAGTTACAGTTACTATTTCTATATAACAAATTGCGTCTGTAATATAACCACCATTTTATAGTGCTCACACTTCTGTGGGCCAGGAATGCGGGAGAGGCTCGGCTGGGCAGTTCTTGTTTGGGGTCCTCTTGCAGTTACAGTAAGATGCTGGCTAGGGCCTCAGTCATCGGAAGTTTGCACTAAGTTGGACGTCCAAGCTGGCTCACTGACACGGCTGGCAGATGACGCCGGCTGTCAGCTGGGAGCTCAGCTGGAGCTGTGGCCAGAGTGTCTGCATGTGGCCTCTCCAGCACGGCTATCTCAGGCCAGCCAGACTTCTTACTTGGCAGTTAGTGTCCCTCAGAGCAAGTAATAGTTGACTGATCATTTTTTGGACCTAACCTCAAAAGTCGCATACTTCCACTGCATTCTGTTGGCTACAAGCAAGTCACTAAGATCAGCCCAGATTCAAGGGTATTAGTCACAGACTCCATCTCTCAAGGAGATGAGTGTCAAAGAATTTACAGACATGTTTTAAAACCCCACACACACCTATTTTCACTGTTTTAAAATCCCCATCTACTGTGAGGTCAGGGAACGTACCTTGTCCCCTGAGCTCTCTCTCAAGTCTGGCCGAGTGTCTGGCACATTGTAGATGCTCAATAAAAAAACAGTCAATGAAGGAAGGAAGGAACAAAAGACAAATGAGCTTCCAGAGTAAGGAAACTTCTAGATCTATTCTTGAGGAAAGGTTATTTACCATCCCTGAGCCTTGCTTTCTTTCACTGCTACAGTGAGGATATGACATTCAGCTTTCATGGATCCATGGTTAGGAATGAATGAGATAATTTATGAGGAATGGTTTTCACTTCCCCAGGGCTGCTGAAAAAGTAAGACTAGAGATGACACCAGGCAGTGCCACGCAGCCAGTCTCCCCTTGTCCACAGTTTCAGTGCATACCCCCTTGCTGATGTTAACATCTGTCACCTCATCTGGAATGCCTTCCCTTCTGTCGTCTACCCAGTCGGCCCTTACAGACCATTCTCCATCATGGGCTCTTCCCAGAGAGGCGGTGTGGGGACTGAGAACTTGGACTCTGCAGCCAGAGGGAAAGCAAAGCCTCTCTCCCCGACTCCGCAGTGCAGCCCTGGACAAGTTACTTAATCCTTCTCTGCCTCATTTTCATCTGTAAAACAAGGATAATGATAGTACCTGCCTCACATAGGCATGAGCCAATATGCACCGAGTGCTCAGAAGGCTGCCTAGCCTGGAGCAAGTGCGCAGTGTAATTGGCTGCTAGCATCACTCCAGCCTTCATGGTCGTTCTCTCCTCCAAACTCCATGCTCTACCCGTAACGAACACACTTGAGATTCCCAAAAGTGCCAGGTTTTCTTGCACTTCCATGCCACTCCATATGCAACTCCCTCTTCAAAGGATTAATCTTTTAAAGCACTCAGCTCAGTGCCTGGCACATGCTAAGCACTATCTTCAGTTCTGCAATTATGATTCTGCCTGGAACACTCTTTCCCACCTTTCCTCTACTCCCCTTGCCTGGCTAATCCCTAATCATCTTTCAAGCCTCAAATGAGATGTTTCCTTCCAAGAAGCTTTCCCTTCTGCCTAAGCTTGGGTGTCTTTCCAATCGGGGTCACTGCTGATCCCTGTGGACCTTTCTGTCAGTTACAAAAAGGCTCCCCTTCCTCCAGGTAGCACATCTTGAGGAGCAGAGGATAAGCTGGACTTCAGCCTCCCCTCCCCCCTTCAGCCAAGAGCCCTTGAGCAGCCACACCCCGCGCAGCTGCACCCCTGCCCTGCTGCCAGCACGCACTCACTGCATTTATCACACTCCACGGTGATCATCCCTCGACCTGCCTGCATCCCTCCAGCAGACGGAACTCTGCAAGGACAGGTCTGTGATCACTCCAGACGAAATCCCCAATACTTCGTATACCACCCAGAACTTAATAGGTGCTCAGTAAATATTTGTTGACTACATGAATGGACCATGAAGAAAGAACCATGTGCCCCGTATCCTTCCCTTGGGGCTGTTTATATCTTTCACAGTGTCCCAGCCAATGAATAACACACTTTATCATTACCAACATTGTGGTTTTTGTTTTGTTTGGAGTGGGGGGACCGAGAGAGAGGCTTCCAGACCCTTCAATTCATACAGCGTAATTCAGGCTCCAGCTAACGAGTGTGCTCTGTGCTAAGGGCTCTCATCCAGGTGCTAATGGCACCTCTGCAAATGCAACCCTCTCTGGTAAATGGCAAAGAGCTGTTCTAGGGCCCAGCTGAGCTTGCCCGGGCTTGCGCAGAACTCTGTGTAAAGCCTGAAATATTTCCCTGAACAGCTCAGAAGGCACCAGATGAGGCAGCTGCTCCCAGGCACTGCCCACAGGGCCAGAGGGCAGGCATCCCAAGCCGCGTGCCAGGTGAGCAGGCGTGCCTCATGCATACCCACTGGCCACACAGTGCTGCAGGAAGGAGACCTGAGCCGATCACAGAAATCAGCACGGCCCCTATATCAGTAAGCAGGCAGTAGTTGTGGCTTATTAAAAAGGACAGGCAAAAATGCAGTCTCACCTGGACCATTTAAGTATGGGTTTCAATTAGTGTCTCTAGGGTGGTAGGTGGGTGAGGAATGTGCCAGGGCTGCCTGGTGGCAGGAGTCGCACCAAGCTAGACACCAGGAAGTCTGGTGGGAGCTCTAGCTCCACATTACCGAAACAAGTCACCTTCCTCTCTATGTGTCCCCAACTGTCAGTTGACAGTACAGAGGACTTCCCACCTCCTGGAATTATTTTGAGGATAAAATCAGACAAACATAAGTAAAAGTTGTCTGAAAGTAAATTATTCTCTAAGTTGCCATCCTCATCAAGTTGTATAATTCCTCTGTATTATCACCCTGCTTCTAAGCTGCTTCTCCTGGTGGAATCCTCTCCTGCTCCCTGTATCTTTCACAATGGCCTGTCAGCCCATTTGTCTTAGCTGGTGATAAGTGACTCCTCTAGATACATCCCAGGTTTCGTGGGGCAATGATTTCATCAGGAATTTTCTTGGGTCCTTATGACCCACAGCACAGCACCTGGCACACAGCAGACTCACTGAATATCTGCTTAATTGACTATAAGCATGTGTGTTTGTCTGTGTGAATGTGTGTGCATGCACATATTCACCCTTCGGTCTTCAGACGATCTGACCATTGGAACAACAAAGAAATCCCCTTGGTGACAAGGAACCAAAGACAGTGTCATAAAACATCTGATTCCATTATACTCAAAATAGGGCTCCAAAACCTTGGCTGATGTAGCCTGCTGGACTTTAGGAATATTTGACATGTTAAAATCCGGTCCAACTCACTAACTGGGGAAAAAAAGAATTTGCAATAAGAGAACACGATCTGTAGATCACAATGGTTGCTGCACAGACACCTTCCTTGGATGAGCCTCGGCAACTCACCCAGAGGCACCTGCCACATCAGCCGGGCCCAGTTGGGGCTCATATCTGATTTGGCTTCAGAAATGTTCTTACAGTAAAAGACATCCTAGCAACACAATCATAACCAATAAGAGTTGGTCTGTTAAGCAAAGCAGATGCTAAAGCAAAGAATCATAGACAACAAGACGTGCATAATTTAAACATTTTATTGGAACATAAAACATATACATGTATGTTTATTCACTGATATTTTGGCATAGATTGGCAATCTTCCCTCTAGCTATAGGTCCAAAGATAAATTTCCCAAAGTCTTCCTTGCATAAATAATATATTGAGTCTGATTTCTAGTTTTGCTTTCTTCCAATTGGATTAAGAATTTAAAAACATTTGCTAAGTAATCTGGATGCAGAATCCTTCTAAGGTTTCTAGTTTCCCTCCAACTTTTTTTACTATTATCTTCTTCATACCTAATTCGTGGGCAACTTCCTTTGTAGAAACTCACTTTTATTGATTTTGTTCAAAACATTCAGCTTAGTTTTATAAACACAGCAATTGCAAGAGACTAGATGTTAAGCGCTTAGAAGGTCACCTAGCACAAAGTACTCAATGAACGTTAGTCCTCTTTCTATTAATTGATGTCATAATTAGTCAATTACAGTAACAATTTTAACTGGCGCAGACAGGTTAGGAACTTACACAATTGGTTCTTGGTATGTAGTGAGCCCACATGGAAGGAACAGAGCTACGGTGGCACATAAAGACAACAGTAACAGTAGCATGTAGCAGCAGTGGCCATTAATGCCTTGCAAAAGGAATGCAGATCAGCAAGTTAAATAGAGGTCGCTTAAGAGGGCTGCTTCTCTGATGAAGTCCAATCTCTTACCCTTCCCCTATAGACTCCATCCTCAACCAGGGCCAGTGCTTGGCATAGCAGAGACTGAGACCTACACAAAGGCACCTGGTTGAGGGAGTAAACAGGGCTGAAACCCATCCATGCCCCCCTCTCCAAGCCCCACATCCCAGCATGGGGCTGTCTCTATCCACAGAAGAGGCACCTTTCCCTAATTTGCACGTCCATTCTCCCTCCTCCTCCACCCCCACCCTGCCTCCTACCCTGTGTTCTCCTCACTCTAGCCCACGTGTTACACAGAACACAATTAGACAGAACTGTTGGATCAATGCACTGCAGCACACTGTAAATGACACCTTCATCAAAAACAACGGCACAGTCAAACGAAGAGCACATGAATGCGACTAATTCTGCAGGCCACAGCAGCTCGGACAGCCACTCTGTACTGAGCCTGGCTGTGCACCTAGCCCCTCCCCAAGCACGTCATGCTCCTTCATGTCACCCTCAGAGGCAGACGAGTGGACTGCAAAGGACTCATATGTCTCCCATGCCTTCTGAAAAGGACTCATATTTCTATCGAAGACCAAAAGTAACAGCAACAAAAGTAGCTGTTATTTGTAGAGTACACTTAACTTTTTCAAAATACATAGCTAAAACTTTCCCTGCAAAGTCTTCCTTCCAGTGCTGTAGCTGAGGATGCGTTAGAATGGGTGATCTGTGTCCACGTGAGTTAATAAAGGACTTGGTCGTGTTTTAATTCTTTAGACCTCATTCCCGTTCTTGTCAATCAACTGTCAATTGTCTGTGTTAATTTCAGACAGGGGTAAAAGTTAATCAAAAATCATGTGTGTTCAAATCTATTACCGGATTGACCAGCATCCTCTACAAACCAGGCACTGAGCTGAAAGTGGGGTGGACTGTGGGCTTCAATGTCCACATAAATCCCTGTGCAAAACAGGGAAACAAAGGCAGAAAGTGGCCTGAGGCCTGAGAGTGAGCGCTGAGTGGCAGAGGTCTAGAAATCAAATCCAAATCTCTTGACCTCTAATCTCGAGGCTGTACTGCCTTCCCAAGTTCCAATTTTATAGTTAACTGGCTTAATAAAGGCTTTACTGGATTGAAGTCAACATTAAAAGACATTAGATTCCACCAGCACCATCTTTGGTCCTTTGTCTCTAATGAGAATTTGCCCAGTTAAAATTTCAACATCAGGTCTGACCTGAGGGAACTTGGCTTTCAGCCTGAAGCTCTTGAAAAGACTTGATTAACTTAGGAGTTCCTGCCACAGAGAGTCAAGAATCCTCTCCAGCAGAGGTGAGCCTCCCTCTGTGGCAAATGAGAAATGAACTGGTTTGAATCACCACCCTCTCACCAGTCACCAACATGAATTCAA
>RJWJ010024145.1:0-25138 GCA_004363605.1 Indri indri
ATTCCAGACAAGCCTCTGGATGGGTAAATAAATGAGTAATAGAAAAAGAAATACAGACATTGATAAATATATGTGTAAAGAATTCATACGGATGATGCATTTTTAATGTCCCAAATCTGTGCACAGGAAACAGAATCACCCTGGACTGCAATGAATATTATTATTTTCTTCAAAAGCTCGGGCTGGTTTTTCCTTCCCCTGCCTAGAACCACTGGCATGTTGGTTTTGAAATGCAAACTCAGCAGCAGCCGGATTCACAAGGGCATCCCTCCTGTCTCGGTGAACCGTAGGTAGAAGCATCGCGGTTCCAGGGCTAAAGTCATTGTTTTTCATGTAACTGTCGCATCAAATGGTGTCTCGCATCGAAGCCGTGAGCAGATCAGTGGACCCTGCTCAGAGAGCTTATGAAGAAGGAAGGACCCTGGGAAGGAAAGAAGGCTGTAGATGGAGACCTGGCCCGGGGGTTAAATCTCAGGTTCGGGCCCCACCTCTTCTACCAGCTGTGGGTGACGTGGTGAGACACGTCCCCTCTCTGGGCCTTTGCTCCCGCGTGCGCCACGTGAAGAGCACCGACTGCGTCATCCTCAGGTCTCTGCCAGCTGGCAAATGTTACTCCACTCTGTCATTTGTGGTCATTGGACAGCCCAAAGACTGTGTCACAATTACTTAAAAGCAGCTCCAAGCACTAAGCGATGGGACATCTGTCACCCACAACTAAGCTAATGGAAGCTGTTGCGGGTGCTGGCCTCAGAGAACACCAGCTTCCTGGTCCGGGTCCACAGCGTGTTTCTCTCTATGACCTGGCCCCACCCTCTCTACTGGGAAACCAGGTCAGGGTCTGAGAGATCTGGGGTCCGCTGCAGGAGGGTGGCCGAGGGAGGGCCACAGGGTTGGTCAGAGTGGCCTGGGCAGTGAGGAGGGGTCCTGTGGCCTGGGCTGCGGCGAGGCAGAAAGCCTGGTGCAGAGGTTATGAATACTGCTGCTGCAGAAAACTTGTGGCTGAAACAATGATGAGTCCCTTCGTCTGGGAGTTGGCGGGAGGCCACCCAGCCAGATGGGCCCAGTCTCCCACCCCGGTTCCCTCATGTCAGTCGTCACTATCCTCCCTGGGCACTGATGCTTCTGGTCTGGACTTTGATTTGGAAGCACCTTTCCCTGTCAACTTCTCTGTATAAAAGGGGAGCCCCTTTGCCATAGGGTGTTGTAGGGCCCAGGGTTCCCCAATTCTGGGCCAGCAGGGCAAAGAGGAACAGAGACCCAGCCCTGTGGACATCTGGGGGTCCCTGCTATGGAGGGCGGGGTGGGGCTTGCAAGGAAAGCTCTGCCCGAGACTCGCGGGCTGGGGATTGGGACAAGCTGTCAAGTTCAAACAGCCTCCACCTGGCCTCCCTTTTTGGGTGAGGAACAGCTACTCAGTTTCCCTTTAGCTCGGGTTGTCTAGCCAAGAGGTGGAACGTGCCGGAGCGGTGCATGCCCAAAGCCGGTGGGGCCAGCCTCGTGGTCAGCAACGTCCTCTCAACGTGTAAACTCTGGGCACGCGGACAGGTAGAGCACAGTCTCTAGGCTAGGGACACAGGACAAGAGGAAGGGCCCTCTTCTTCACCCAGTGAATCCCAACCAGACCCCAGATGGGGCTGGCGGGGGGCAGGGCTTTCCTCGGGGTTGCTGACCGCGGTTTGCTCAGGAAGGATTTTCCAGGGCTCAGGGGCCTCCTGGTCAGTGTTATTACGGGAAGCGGCTGCAGTGTCGGAAGCCTGGGTCCCATCGTTCGTGAGCACCCTCGCCATTTGCCCTCTCACTGGACAGTCCCCTGTTGCTACAGGCCTGAGTTTTAGACAGTCAGGAACCTGCCTCCCGTTTTCTCTGCTGTCACGTACAAGGAGCCCCAGTGCCCTGCAGGGACCACCCTGGCGGGGCATCTGAGCTCCCTGAACTAACAAGAAGTGTCCTGAGGGGTGGCGGGGAGCAGTCGCAAACCAGGCTGAGGTCACCCCTCAGGCACCCATCTGATTAAGTCGGGGCTGACGCATTGCGGGGCGAGAGCATTTCTGAGGGTGGTTGGTTGCTTGGTGGGAAAGCTTTGCCCCGGGGCAGAAACTGCTGGGAAAAGGCAGAGTTTAAACCCTCTGCCCACAGAAACCTAAACCTCTAAACAAGTTGTGACATCCTTCTCAGGCGGGAGAGGGGGTCGCTGTTGGAGGGTGTTTGGTGATTCCCTGAGCGCATTACTGGAGGTGGCATCATTGCTCAGGCCTGGGGAAGGCTCCTGCCTGTCACCACCCGCCCCACCCCATAGCTCTTCAGGGCAAAGGAGGCCAGAGACACTGTTGGTGGAACAGCCCCTCAGACATGCGAGTTCCTGAATCAGGGCAGTCTATGCCGTAAGCAGATCAAACCTCAGTCTGCGGTTCCCAGGGAGGTGACGGCAGCTGAGATTTTGTTAGTGGGGGAGAAAAGGATGCTAAGAACTGCAGCTTAGGGCCATGTTCTGTAAGACGGAGCTAGAACAAAATGTGCCATCGGATTTGCATGAGTCCAGGGGAGATGATTTGGCTTTCAGGATCATTTTGCCCCCTTTGGGCAGGCAGCGTTTGTTGACCCCATGGGCACGAGGTGCTGCCCATGAGGGGGAGCTCTGGGTCTGGGGTCTGGGGACACATGACGAGGAGCAGGCTCTGTGCCCGATGAACCGACACTGGGGTCTGGTGGGTGGTGCCTCGTCCAGCCTCGGCAGGGTGCCCACTGGTTCTTTTTCCCTCTTGTGGGCACTTGGCAGCCCCCTGAGATCAATGTGGTCCTGGTGCGGGGGGTCCCCTACTAGGGGACCATGGGAAGTCCTGGGGGCCATGACTTTGCCTGGTGCAGGGGGAGCTCGGGCCCTGGGCCCTGCAGTTGATACTCTAAGTCCCGTCATGATGGTTACCATATGTTTTACATGTTTTAAAGTTGTCCTGTTGCCAAATATGCGTCTGTCATTCCATATACATTGAAACCTCCTGGGAATTTCAATATTTCAGCCTCCAAATGACATTTCCCAGACTTCCGCCAGCACCCACCATAATCATATGACAGACCACATCCCTGTTCTGTCTTTTGGAATGTGTGGTCATTGTGCCCATGGCCTGAGCTCTGGTTCCAGAACCCAGACCATGTCACAAGGAGAAGCCAGCAAGCAAGTGACTAGAAGGGCTGTGATGTAGTGACAAGCCCAAAGCCCCAGACTCTGGGGAGACGTGTCCTCCGGACAGTACCTGCCCGCCTGGGTCCCTGTCATTGGCTGAGTTTGTCTGGGCACACACACCTTCCTTCATTCTCACGGCCGGGCACCTCAGTGCACCAGGCACCAACCGTATCCAGCACATGATCCTTGGGGGGATGCTGCCCGTGTCCCAAGACAGCAAAGAGGCAGTTATGAGACGAAGCAATAAGTATGTCCCTAGATGGGGCTGTGGCCAGGTGTGGGGACTAGGGAAGGCTTTTTGGGAGGAGGGACATCTAAGCTGAGATCTATAGGACAGGAAAGCTTAGGGAGGAGAGGGGTTCTTGTGAGGTGGGGAGTCCGTGTCCTTCCTTAGCTCTCAGGTCTCTGCTCCACCCAGGGGCGCCTGCCCTCGCCCCCCACTCCCGCCTGTGCCCTTACCGCGGTGGGCCACGGCTGTGGCTTTCGTTTCTTTACTCGCCTTACTGCTAGTCTCCCCTAGAATGGCGGCTCCATGCAGGAGGGACTTTGCTCACGCGTGTGTCCACAGCTCTCCCACAGACCCTCGGTCACTCACTTGGGTGAAAAGCCAGCGCACAGAGTGAGCTGAGGCTGGCCAGCTGGGACCTGCAGCTTTCTCCTGCCACCTCCAGCCCTACTCACTGACCCCACACTGCAGCTTCTGTTCTGGGCCTCCTGGCGTGGCCTGGCCCCCTGCCACGTGACACGGAGGGGGCAGAGGTGGGTCTGTGAGAAGCCAGGGCTGCTGGTTCAGCCCCAGCCCCCCAAGGCCACGCCGCCACGCGGCGGCTGGCCTGTCCGGATGCTGCTGGCTCCAGGTTAGCTTGTCCTGACAGCTCCTGGGGAGTCTCTGCGTGTCAGCCCCGGCCTCTGGACTCCAGCCTCTCTCCACGTTTTCCTTCTCCAGGATTTTTATGTTCTCTTGTTCATCCTCGGCCTGATTTTTGACAGCCTGCAGGAGTCTGTGCTTGCAGTCAGTCTGAATGGGGAGAAGGGTCACCTGGTCAGGGCTGAAGGCTCCACAGCCAGTGCACTAAATAGTGACAGGGGCCTTTCAAAGTCGTCACGCTGCAGTCTTCCAGCATCTTGGGGATGGTGTGCTTCCTTGGTCCCCTGTGCAGAACATTCTGGGGTTTCCCTAGCCCAGGCACGTGGTTAGTTCTGAGTTCCCTCCTTTCTCGGGGGCACAGATGTCAGTGCTGCCATCTCCCGCAGGAGTGGGTGAAGGTCTTTGCCAAATCACAGCCGTTAGAAGGGGAGTGCCCAGCCCACCTTGCCAGAGAAAAGAGAAAGAAGTCCAAGGGTGCAGTGCCTGCTGGGAGCAGCACTCTTGCCTGGCCTTGGAGTCCCCGAGGGTTGAAGCTGGAAGGAGCCTTGCTGATCACGGAGTCCATCTCTCCCAAACGCTCGTCCACGGGCCAGTTACCTCCAAATCACCTGGGATACTTGGAAAACCCCAGACCTGCCTCCTGCCACCAAGACCGATGCAGTAGGTCTGAGCCGTCCGGGGAATCTGGCGTTCCTAATGACCTCGAAATGCGGCCAGACTCCAGACCCACTGAGCGCTCCAACGTCCTGTCGAGTGAGGAAGCTCAGGCCCCCCGGGGGGACGTAGCCCTCGGGGCGGGCACGGTGCTGAAGAAGATGTTGGAAGACACATCAAGAGACCAAGTTGTGGTCCTTACCCTGGTACCGACCGTGTGTATCTCCCTAAAACGATGACTCCAGCCAAAGCCTGGCTTTACATCGAGGTGAAGGCTTCTCTCGGTTGCGGCAGTGTTCTTTAGTCCCCGCAAAGTCCCCCTTGGAGAACTAACGCCGTGCTTTGTAAGGCACAGGAGTGAACCTTTGCCGCTTGCTCCATTCCGCAAACGTTCACTGTTCATTTCTCCCGCTGGGCTGTGCCTGACACCGAGTTCAGAGATGAACACGACCGCGCTGAGCCCTCAGGGAAGGGGGCAAACCGCGTCGCTGATGCTGCCGCCTACCGGGGCTGTGCTCGGAACCTGTGTGCCTGGCCTCGGTGTGTCTGCACAACGGTCCTGCCACATGGTGTCGTCCCCACGTCACAGTTGGGGAAATGCCCTCAGAGAGGCTGGGAGGCTTCCTTAAGATCATTCAGGTGGAAAGAGCCTGTCCTGTGCCAGGCATGCCGCATTTCATTGATTCTGTAATGCTCATTTTCACAGCCACGAAATGAGAACGCACCCGGCAATTGACATAATTCCTGATGGCGTATAAAGCAGCGAGGTGCCGTACAACCAGTGGCATCTTAGATTTGATGAACCGCTGTCTCCCACGGATAGTAAATGGGAGAGGACACAGCGAGGCCACCTGCCCACAAGCCTTGACCACTCCTCGGCTTCCTTTTCCCCCCACACCCTCCTCCCTGGCAGGAGCGGCTGCTGGTCACCAGGTGTCCAGTGGTGGAGCGGCCCAGCAGCCACACTCCTGGGTAGTCGTCCAAATGACTCGGACTTTATCCATCTCGGCCAAAACTTGGAAGAAACCACAATGTCCTTCAGTAGGTGAAGGGATAAACCGTGGTACCTCCAGTCAGTGGAATGCTATTCAGCACTAAAAAGAAATGAGCGATCAAGCCATGAAAAGTTGTAGAGGAAACTTAAATGCATAGTACTGAGTCAAAGAAGCCAATCTGAAAAGGCTCCAATCTGTATGAGTCCGGCCGCGTGACATCGTGGAAGAGGCGAAAGTGAGAAGACAGTAGGATCAGGGGTTGCCACAGGTTGGGGAGGGAGGGAGGGAGGGATAGAGGCAGCACAGAGCACTTTCAGGGCAGCGAGAATGTTCTGTAGGGTTCTGTAATGATGAAGTCACGTCCTTACACACCTGTCCAAAGGCACAGAACGCACAACACCAGGAGGGAGCCTGGTGTAAGCTCTGGGCTTCGGGTGATGGTGACGTGTCAGCGTAGTTCAGCGATGGTACCAAATGCTCCACCCCCGGGGGCGTTGGCAGTGGGGGAGGCTGTGCTCGTGCGGGGCTGGGGCCTGGATGGGGACCCTCTGTGCCCTCCTACTTTGCTGTGGACCTAAAACTGCTCTTTAAAAAAACTCTCAAAAAAAAGGTGGGGAGAGGGGGAAGGCTGACAGAGGGCAGGAGGGACACAGGACGATTTAGGAGCCCCAGCCTCTCTGCCCTTCTCCGTGGGGGTGGAGGGGAGTCAGAGGAGGTCCTTGGGCGGCCTCCCTGTGCCAGAGCTGGGTAGTGAGGGTCGCTGCTCCCCACAGGTGTCGTGGAGGCCCCGATGCTGATCCGCCTGGTGAACGGCTCGGGCCCGCACGAGGGCCGCGTGGAGGTGTACCACGACCGGCGCTGGGGCACCGTGTGCGACGACGGCTGGGACAAGAAGGACGGGGACGTGGTGTGCCGCATGCTGGGCTTCCGCGGCGTGGAGGAGGTGTACCGGACGGCCCGATTCGGGCAAGGTAAGGCTCCGGATCCTGGGACGGGGCCCCGCTCCAAAGCCTGAGTCCCCTCAACTGCAATTCCACCAAGTGCCACCTGTCCTGTCTCCGGATAGTTCTGCAGCGGGAACTCGCTGCCCCCCCAGGCAACTGTCTCCAGTTGTCTTCAGATAGTTGCGTGATTAGAACATTCTTCCTTCTCCTGAATCTCCGTCTTGTCTCCTGTCTGTTTCCCGTGTGGTCCCGGGGTCCCCCGTCCTGTCTCCGGCACAGGTCTGGTCTCCCGCCCGGCCAGCTCTTCAGATCTCTGTAACTTCTCTCCTGTCTCTGTCACGGTTTTGTTACTACTTAGCACTTGCACAGAACTGTGTTCTAAACACGTTGGCAAATATCCACTCGTCTCATCCACACAGCGCTAGGAAGGAGACGCAGATTCCATCCCTGGTTTTCACATGAGGAGGCCAAGGCACAGAGAGGTTGAATAACTTAAGTGGAAGTGAAACGTTTTCAGGAAAAAAAAATCATAAATTCTTTCCAAGAAGGCAACATAGGCAGTTTGAAGGTCACAGGTGAAGCTGCCGGCTGGTGAGAGGCAGCCCAGCGCCAGGCCAGCCCGTAGACGTCGTGGCCTCTTTCATTCCCCTGACTCTTATATCTCCTAACACGCGTGGGGAAGCTCTGAACTTGCCACTCGATTCTTTAAACTGGTCCGTGGAAGCCGGACTCGCATCCACGGATGTGCCAAACTTGCACCATTACGTCCCCATCATAGCGCACTGACCTCACGTGCTGTTGAAGACCTTGGCTGGGAAGCAGGCCGGGTGTCACTAACGGTACACAGGGGGACTTGGGGACCAGGCACAGCCATGGCCGCCTGGTGTCCTCCCTGCCAGCCCCGGCTGCACCCACCGCTCTTCCTTCTCCCCGTCAGCGATGCCCGCACTGCTGTTGTCACTGCGGAGATTCAGTGCCGCTCACTTAACGACCCCGTTCCGTTTTACTGGCCCATCCCTGATGGGACATGAGCCAGAACTCCCTGGCCACACCCCAGCTAGAGTTGAGTTTCGAGATCCTGTATACGTATTTCGGCTGGGTGACCTTGGGCCTGTTCCTTCTTTGTCATTCTCCTGTATTTGCTTTGGGTGTGACTAATCCCACAGAGCTCTTGGGCCTGCAGCCTCTTCCTGGGTAATTTGTAAACTGATGTGTTTTCCAGGAGACGTTTAATCTGCAAATTATTGCTCTCTGCCTCAAAGGGCTTATTGTGTAAGAGCCACGGCTACCCGGGCCAGGAGGGGGCTCTGGAGAAGGGACGACGTCTAAGAAGGCGGCGGAAGGAGGCCGCCCCTCCCTGCTCTGTCCCCAGATTCACTCCACGGCAATCCCGTGACAACAGATGCTGACAATCCCTCCATAACCAAAAGACGTCTAAGCCACTCAGTGCGTGCAGTAGATTCAGTCCGCGGTGAGGAGGCCAAGACGTGCCCTGGACATTCTTTGTAAGGGATTTCGCCCGTGCAAGGCAGGAGCGGATGACAGAGTCCAAGGCTTTGGTGGCCCTGACGATTCTGCTGGGAAGGAGGGGCTGTCCGGCTGCTCAGAGCTCCTCTTTGGTGGACGTCAAAGCCCTTCCTTTCCCATGCAGGAGCTGCTACCTCATTGACTTGCTCAGGGTGACACAGCCAGAGATGCTGGAACCCAGTTTATGACCCTTAACCCTGTGCTTTTTGGTGCCAGGTCATAGTGCTAACAGGTGAGGTGCTGGGGTGACCGGCCATCCTGGTTTGCCCGGAGCTTTCCCTGTTTTGGCGCCAGGAGCCCCGCACCCTGGAAAGCCCCTCTGAGTTTGCAAACGGGCACGGTCACCCCATATGGTGCAACCCAGATGGTGAAGACTTGAACCGAGCACAGCCCTGCTCTTGCTCTCGACCAGCGCCCAGGCTGCAGTGGGGCCACTTTGCCAAGATGGAGATGCTGGCTCGCGAGGGTTCGGGTGGGCCCTGAGGTCCTGTGGTTCTAACACACTCCCGGTGACGCCTATGCCTCAGGTCCACCACCTCACTTTGAGTGGTGAGGCTCCAGCCACTGCTTCCATGGAACCCTTGGGGCTCAGGGATCCTGCCAGAACTTCCAAATGGGCTCCCACCATCTGCGGCCAGGCATGGCCATCAGCCCAGAGAGCCCACCAGAACCACGGGTGATGACCCTGCCAGCTCTTCAGTGGGGCCTCACGGTGACGTCTGTGCCGCCCACTCCCCTTTTTACCGCCCCCCTCACCCTAGACAAGCCCTCTCCATTCACTCTTGGAGGCTGCCCGGCTGCCCTGTCCCCCTGGTGTTCACTGAGCGACCTCAGGGCCGAGCGTGTGCCTTGTAGGCTCAGGTGCAAACCCGGGGAGCCCAGGAAAGCAGCAGGTTCCCCTGCGTGGCACCTTCACACCAGCTGGTTGGTCCCCTTAGGAGCTGGGTTAACAGGGCTGGCTGCAGGGAAAGCTGTCAAACAGATTGTCTCAGGGACCTCGTGTGTAGAGGACTAACCTAATTTCTCATGGCTTAGGGATGCTCCTGTATATCCTTAAATCTACGTCTGGTTTTCGTGTGAAATTCCGGCTCCCTTGCCATTCCGGAGCCATTGTTTTGCTGGGGTGACAGGATGAGCCCATCTGCTTTAACCCTCAGAAGATCAGCAGCGATGCTGGGACTGACAGGCTCGGCTCTGGGGCACTGGGACAGTCCGGGATCAGTGTGACATTGTCCCTCTGGTTAGGTCCTGCCTGACAACACCGCGAGATAGCGCATCTCACACGCGCACAGCGTCTCACACAAAGCACGGGCCCGGGAGGCAGCAAGACTTGGGTTTGGATTCGGACTCTGCGCCTTACACGCTGAGCGACCTTGCACCGGTTGCTCTCTGCACCTCAGTTTTCCCATCTATAAATGGGTTTGTGAATAGCTATCTCACAGCACCATGGTGAGGACAGAGAAAGTACATATGTGTAAGATGCCTGACATACAGAAGACAGTCGTAGATACTGCCAACATCACCATGGATTAGGGGGATTCTGCCCTCAAGAAACTGAACCTAGAAATAAGTATGGGGTTTTTGTGGGGTGGAGAGGGCAGCTGCAAGGCCCCAGATTCGAGCTGGGCTGGCAGAGCCAGGGCCGGCCCGGTCAAGGGCAGATGCAGTCATGCTCCCCCTTCTTCCCCTCCCTGGCCCCCTGCGCACCTGCTGAGAAACTGTGTTGACTTGTCTCTGCAGGCACGGGGAGGATTTGGATGGACGACGTCGCCTGCAAGGGCACAGAGGACACCATCTTCCGCTGCAGCTTCTCCAAATGGGGGGTGACAAACTGTGGTCATGCTGAGGATGCCGGGGTGACGTGCAATAGATACTGAAAGCTGAGGCTGGGGCCCCGTGCCGAGCCTCCTTCCCACATCCCTGGGGTGGGGGCGAGGCTCGGGGCCACCTGCGCACACCCCTGCCCCGCCCAGTCTAGCACCCCCAGCCCCCAGCCCCCTATCCCAGGGCCGTGGGGGCCTGTCGACATTCTCCTCTCAGACGACTGCTCCAAAGTGTGACTCTGGGATCTACTGACCGTCCCTCCCTCCCACCAGGGTTCCTGCGTGGGGAGCTGGATCGCGACTTTGCCCAGCCTTCTGAACACATGCGCCGGGCCCCAGTAGCTGGACCCCCTTGGGTCTGTTAGCTGCAGGTGGATGCTGAGAGTATGTCAGAGACAAGTGCCTCAGTGGAGATGGGAGACACTATGGATCGTTTACTCTTCAGATACTTCCCAAACCTCAGCTAGGCCAAGAGTTTATCTTCCTCCCCAGCAAGAGGCAACACTGAATGACGCGTTTCCCCCTCTTCGCTCTGCCTCTGCGCACCGTGTGTTGGTCTGGGGACGTGACACACAGGGGAAGCCAGCTGTAGGAGCGGGAGGGAAACGTAAGTTCCCCCAGGAATCCAGCTAGATTTGGAGACCAGGAACGAAACTAACATTGAATGACTACCATGGTGCGCCAAACGGTATCTTGGGTGCTAAGTTCATTTATCCGCTTTGCTGTGTTGGTCCAAGGCACGTCAGTCCGGGGAAGACCTTACCTCCAGGCAGCACTTAACTGGCCCTTCCCCTGGCCCACAAGTCAGAAGACAGAGTGACGGAGTCTGTGTTCCCAGCTGAACCTTAATGTGTCTTTCCTAGGCCTGAGCAAGGAGCTTGGGCGCAAGACATGTGCGACTAGGAAGTTGTGTGTTCTGGAACCTAAAGCGTGTGAGCACAAGATCAGATGTGAGTGGCTTCCAGGCCTAGCATCTGTGTAGGGGGAGACGATTTGGAGGGTGACACGGGAGCTGCCCGCGTTAACCGAGCCCGATGCTCAGTCATCAGGCAGTCAGGGGAGCTCCAAGTGACCTGTGTCTCAGAGCTGTTTGGAGGTGATGATATTGTTCCTTCCAAGCCTCTTCCGGTGTGAATCTGTGGTCAGGAAAACACTATACCTGGATCCTACAGGGATGGGGGGAAGAGAGGACTCCCTGTAATCCTCCGGGAGGATTCATTGTCTGCACTCCCCTCCTAGTGACAAGGAGAGCACAGCCCGCTTTTTACACAAGGATGAGGTCGAGCTGGGTTCTTGTTCTAGAACTAGGGTCGCTACATGGTAGCACGTGAGCGCAGACCCACCTCGCTGTGGGGCAATCACAGACTCACAGGCCTCGGACACACGATCACCTGTCAAATCAGGTGAGCATCGATCGGCCTGCCCAGGAGAGTGAGGCCTGGGCCCCTCCCGGTGTAGGACAGCAAAGTTCCTGGCTGACAGCTAAGCCAATACGTGCCCTCGGTCATTCATTCTCCCTTACAATATGCTTGCTACTCATTACCGTCCTGATGGCGAGAACCTTTCCTTCTGACCAATTGCTATGTTTACATAACACGCATGTACTCATGCATCTTCTTCCAGAGCCGATATACGTACGCATATATAAACATAGCACTCTGTACTGCGTAGCTCAACACATTGCAAAGTTTGCATTAAAAAATACTACAGGTGGAAAGATGTCACATTGAACAGAATAAATTCCCAGCTTGGTTCTGGCGTGGAGTCCAGTTACTCCACCAATGCAGAGCCGGGTAACTCTCTCGGGCTTTTCATTCGGGAAAACAGGAGTCTCGTTCTACGTCAAATGAAAACAATGTTGAAAAGCGTTTGAACCTTAAAAATGAAAGTCTACTAGTTTACATACCCACGTCAGAGGACATGGAGATGACCATGGATCTGTGTTTCAGGGACTAAAGGAAATTAGGCCTGGCCCCAAATGCATCAGACCAGACCTTTTTGTAAGAAAGAATTTCAATAAAGCAAAAAAAACTTGTCACTAACAATTTTTCCATCACGTTCTTTCTCATGAAAACCCGGTGAATGCTGGGAGGGCTACTGAAATTGGACGGTCTGATCATTTTTCAGTGGGGAGAGCTAACGAAAAGCTACCGTGGTACTTCCGAATGACGATCGCCACCGTCTGGACCAAGGACATGGTGGAATGTGATGTCTCAAGTCTTATTTGGTAACCAAATACCCTCTCCATAGGCTCTCAGTATAACAAGAACAATAATGTCTAACAACAGGCAACACACAGGCGAAGGGGGCAGTGGTTGCTTGCTGAGCTACTTAAGAAAAACACAAATGGCTCATTGTTTAAAAAAAAAAATTTTTAATACCATCGTCATTGCTCGTGAGTTGACAATAGCACGGTGGCTGTGGTTATACACGTAATCAACAAGATGGGATGGAGACCATTAAACACTAAGAACGTAAACCCCTTCATTCGAATCAGTAGCAGACAAGCACATGATAGAAACAATAGTTACATTTCTGGAACATTCGCTGTGTTGCAGCTCTAAGGGCTTTACAAGAATGAAGTCCCTGAATCTTGGTAACTGCGGGTTCTATTCTAATCAGCCCCGTTCCACATGGGAGGAGACTTAGACTCTGAGAGGATCACACGGTAAGTGGGGAAGTCAGGACTCGAATCCAAGAAACCTTAAACACTCCACTCTGTGCAACATAAACAACAATAGCACTAGGATTCTGAAAGGCCAGCTCGAAGGAAAGTGGATCGTAGAGCAATTATGCTGGAATACAGGCTAGTCAAGCCCTAGAGACCCGCTAACATGCCTGCAGAAACAGACAGCCCTGCATTCGCCTGCCTGCATTCAAACGGCCCCGATGCGCCACCTGTAGAGAGTAAGCCCACAGCACACCCTCTAACTAGGACCCGCCCAGACAGAAAGATCACAGATTCCTTACAATGCCCCACTGGACTCTTGAAAGAGGCCGGAGACTCCTCCTCCCTGGCCAATCCTGGAAGATCTATTAGTAGCTTTTTTGCAGTATTTAAAGGAGCCAGGTTCTAGGCATGGTGGCTCATGCCTATATTCCCAGCATTTTGGGAGGCCTAGTAAGGAAGATCGCTTGAGCCCAGGAGCTCAAAACCAGTCTGGGCAACAGAGCAAGACGCCATCTCCACAAAAAATTTAAAAGATTAGCTGGGCATGGTGATGTGCACCTGTAGGTCATCGCACCTACTTGGGAGGCTAAGGCGGGAGGATTGCTTGAGCCTAGGAACTTGAGGCTACAGTGAGCTGTGATCACGCCACTGCACTCCAGCCTGGGTGACAGAGCGAGACCCTGTCTATATATAAACGAATGAATGAACGAAAAATAAAGTTGCGGAGTTTCTGTGATCCGTTCACCTACATCATCAAGAGTCCATCTATGACCTGAAAGACTTCGGGCTTCTTTCTTTCCCTTTCCATATTACCCAGCACCCTTGGTCTGCAGCTATTCCTAAAATATTCTCTCTTGGCAAAGAATTTCAAACCAAACTATTTTTGCCTAAAAATTCTTCCCTCTCTAAAACCATTTGCATATTTATTTATTCTTGAACCACAAACCGGACTGAGGAGGAAGTTGTTTGACATTTGGGGCTTTATAACGTGATGCAGAGAAGAAATGTCAGCCAGGTCCCACCATAAACACGCGCCCATCGGGACAAATGGGATAACATTTCCTGAATCAAGATTAAGGGTCACTTACTATTTATGCTGAACTTAACTTCCTGAGTTATCTAGTTCTAATCAGACACATATCTTACATCTCCCATGTGTTTCTGAGAAGTAGTTAGGCATGATCATAGAAAAACCAGTTAAGAAACGTATGCCAAGATCCTTCTTGGGTAGCCTTGTATTGGGTGGGAGGGGCCAGGGCCAGGGGGTGTCTCTGCGTTTGCACAGGTGGGCGTGCCAGAGGGGAGTTGGTTCAGGCTGGGGTAGGAGGTGGGGTGTTGGGGGAAGAGGCGATTAACAGGAGGAAAATTGAGATGTGAGTCGGGTTTGTTGTCAGTCCGGAGCCTCCTATGAGGATTCAGAGCTTGAAGTTGGGGACCCAGAACTTCAGATTGTGTTATATAAACGAACCAAGAGAAAAGCGATTCGAGTACAGGATCGTCTTATTATTCAGTGTGAACCCTCCCCTACCGACAACTTCTTATCTACAATTCTACACCTGAATTGTGCAATAACATCTAAGAAAATAGCCTCTGTAATTAAAAATCTTCCCACCAAGAAAACGTTGGGCTCAGATGACTTAAAAGGGAAGCTCTAACAAACATTCGAAGAACAGAGCATCTGCGTCTTACACGAACGCTCCCAGAGAATAGAAAAGGAGAAAACACTCCGCCTGATTCATTTTAGGAAACTCGAATAACTTTCATAACAAAACAAGACAAAAACATATGAAAAGGGGAAGATTATAGGCCAATCTCACCCATCAACATCGATGCAAAAACAATAAGTAACACATTAACCAATAGAATCCTGCAAAATATGAAAAGCATTATACATCCTCCCACGTTGCATGTATCCTAGGAACGCAAACTTGGCTTTAACATCAGAAAACCTATTCATGTATTTCGTCGTATTAACATATTAAAGGAGAAAAGGTATATAGTTATCTCAATAGAGACAGAAAATTCAATAATCATTAACAACAAAAACTCTTTGCAAACCAAGGATAAGTGAGAATTTCTCATAAAGGTATCTTTCAAAAACCTGTAATAAACATACTGAAGTGTAAACATTAGCACCCTACATTTTAGACATTAGGAACAAGATAAAGATGACAGCTGTCTCTGCTACCTTTTAGTAATACGCCAGAGATCTTGACCTGCGCAGTAAGAAGTGGAGAAGAAATAAAATGTATGAAGATTGGAAAGGAAGAAACAAAACTAAGTATTTGCAGGTGATAGGATTGTATGCACAGAAAACCCAAAATATTCTGTGGACAGAGTATTAGAATAAATGTGAGCATTCCATGCTCAAATGAACTAGGATGTAAACACGCATGTCGCCTCACTTCCAGGTGGACTCTTAATTCAGACGTTTTTAAGAAATGAAAAATTATATTGCAGTGTTAAGGCTTAAGCTTCTCAAAAGTATTGAATAGCAGCAGAACAGTCCCATGGAAATTTTGGAACAGAAAGTAGTGTGTTTGGGTCCAGGGAGCCCTCAACCATCTGGCCCCGGCCATCTCCCCAGTCCCAGCTTGTCCCACGGCCCCACCCCCAGCCCTTACTACAACTGTCCTTCAGGTCTCCGCTGAAACATCACTGCTTCTGAAGGGAGCCTCCCTGATGGCCACGCTGGGGCGTGTCCCTTCTCGGCTGCCACGGTTCCCCGCTCTTTCACGTCATCACTCTCTGTCCAGCGTCTGATGTCCTCGATAGACTGTTGACTCCACGAAGGCAGCAGCTGAGCCTTATCCTCCACCGTTTCATCAGCACCTGATAAATACGACGTGCTGTGCGCTGAATGTTTATTTCCCCCTAAATTCCAATGTAGAATCCTAGCCCCCAAGGTGATGGTATTAGGAGGTGGGGCTTTGGGGAGTGATTAGGTCACAAGGGTGGAGCCGTCACGAATAGGATTAGTGCCCTTATAAAAGAGACCCACGAGAGCTCCCTTGCCTGTGAGGACACAGTGAGAACACGGCTGTCTGTGAACCAGGAAGTGGACCCTCGGCAGACACTGGACCTGCCAGCACCTTGATCTTGGACTTCCCAGCCCCCAGACTTGTGAGATACAAATGTCTGTTGTTTATAAGCTACTTAGTCTATGGCAGTTTGTTATAGCAACCCAAAAAGACTGAGACACTAAGTACTTAATATTTGAGAAAAGAGGGAAGATAAAATCCTCTCCTGCACGAGAGAGAGGAAAGAGGATTTATATGGGGGGAACCTCAGAGGGGTGGGGGGGAGAGGAGATGTTCACTTCGCTTCCTGGGGAGATAGCCCCACCCTGTGGCATTCTGGATTATTACTTTTGAAGTCCATTTTGCCCAGTAGCATCTTCCCAACTGCAGACACAATGGATCAATATCTGATCAGTTATTGCTGGTAAATTGCAGTGCTGAAAAAAGTATTAGTAGGTAAAAATGTTAAATCCCCAAATAAAACATCTCAATGGTGGGTGACTATACCTTGATGCCATTCATTGAGCAGAAACTTTATTATAATTCGTGGGGACCATTTGGTAAAATAGGAAAGAGCATGGAATGTGGTATTAGAAGACCTGGGTTCAAGTCTTAGCTCCACGACTCACTGGATGCATCTCTGGCTTCAGCGTCATCTCTGTAAATGGAGCATCCTGTACACCTTGTGTTAAGAAGATTTTAAAAAAGTGAAATCGAAAGTGTTTTACAAACACTGAAGCGTTATACAAATAATATCCTTTGCATAATAACATGGAAGACTGGCCTTTGGTCTATTAGACAGGTAGTCATTATAATTTGTAATTGTGGGGAATTAATTGACAATAAAATACATTACAAATGCCTCCGTAAATAGATTCTAAGACCAAAATAAATTATGCTTCATTAGATTACATTCTTGGAGTGGCAATATTAGCCATAGCTTTTCCTGAATCTGCAAGGAAACACAAGATTTTTTTTTTTTTAATCACTCCATCGGAGTCTGCCCATGAGACAAGAGGGGCCCTTGGGTCCCGCTCTTCTCTGGGAGGTGTCTGTACTGTGGACGGCTTCACAGCGCACTTGGCAGCCCGCTTCCCTCCAGCGGGCCGGAGACTTTAAGGGAACGCGCAGGGCAGGAGGTGGAGAGAGCAAAAAGTAAAGCCGCAGGGGAAAGGTCCACCGCCCGGCTCTCTGGTGACCTCTGCAGGCTAATGAGAGAAAGAGAACTGGAAAGCTTTAGGGAAAATACACAAAATGTCCAGGGCCAAGACTATTTGGATTTCTAAAGCGGACTCTACGTGCATGGGAATCCCCTGGGAATGTTGTTGAAATGCAGATCTCATTCATTCGGTCCGGGGCGGGGCCCAAGGGTCCCCATTCCCACAAGCTCCCAGGTGATGCTGCGACTTGTCCACAGCCACCTGCAGAGCGGCAAGGCTGGAAGGAACTTCAGAGCGTTGAATGTCAGAGGTGGCAAGGATATCAGAAGTATTCAACCTCCTTATTTTACAGGTGAGGAAATAAAACAGAGAGAGGAGGCAGGCACCACCCAAATGTATAGATTCCCACGCGTATGTGAGATAGGCATGATAATGAACTCCTCTTCAGTTTTCTCTTGTTAATCTGTCTTTTGTTACAGGAGCACCAGCCAAGAACTTAGAAGGATAAAGAGGAAATTATTTTTCCCTCCTCTACACGTTCCAGCTCTGATATTTAATGATGACATCACTAGCCCAGGGCCACACTGCTAGACACAGCAAGCAGCGCAGGACTGGTTTTGACCTCCTCCACAGGTGAAAACGGCAGAGGCCGCCAAAGAGTAACCTGATTGCCAAAAGCCTTGGGCATGAAAATCGCTATTTTGTACCATAGATTAATATATAAAAAATATTATATATATAGTTTCTCCTTGACCTGCCGCTTGCTGGGGACATAACCATTTCTAGATGAGGTAGATGTTCCTGGTTTCCAAATAAAATTGATATTTCCCAGATGGTGGGAGCCCAATCCAGATTGCTTGGAGCTGGAAGGTGGGGCGAGGGGGTGAAGGATAGAAATAACAAGTTCTTCTTACTATCACCTCTACACCTCTAGCTGTAATAACAAAGACAACTCCCAGAACAGAGTGCTGCAGCCTGTCACCCACCAGGTGACATCAGGGCTGCTACCGCTTCCCGGGGCATCCACTTCTTCCAGTGCTATGGGGACCTCCCCCCGCCCCCCAGTGCCATGGTTGCTCCTGCAGCCACACTATGGGGGAAACAAGCAGGACTATTGATTTTTAATTCAAGGACATTTAGAGACAAATTTGACCAACTCTCATCTATTAGGTGTAATTGGTCCAGGCTTTGGAAGGAATTACCTTCAAAAAACAGCCAACACTGCACTTAATAATCCAGGGCCTTGGAACGGATTACCCCCAAACCACAATTAATTGGCGAAATATGGAAAATAAGCCCTGACTCATGGAAGTCATTAATATCACCATTTAAAGGAATGGTTAAGCTGTAAGAATTTAGAAATGCAGAAATTGACACTTCTGTGTATACTCTGGCAAGGGGGAGTGGAAAATTCCCTGAACCGGGGGCAGAAGATAAGGGCTTTCTCTCCGACTCTGCCGCACCGTCTGCGGACGTGTGTCCTTGGGCAAGCTGCTTAGCCTCTCTGGGACTCAAGTTCCTACCTTTGTATTAGATGATTTCTCAGCTGCCTTCCCGTTCCAGTATTTTATGACCTGTATAGTCTAAGAAAAGATCCACAATTTCTACAGAAGAAAAATGTTACTGGTAAGAGCTTGCTTGTACCTTAATGTACACAGAACTGTCTGTTCTGCCTGGGTTGATGGATGTGAAAACCGTGTGCACAGCTAGTGGCTTGTCGTTGGGGGCCTGGGTCCTATTGGGCTTTGTTTCCTCGGGAAGTAGCACCGTATTCGTCACAGAGCAGGACCTCATGAACACTGAGCGCATGTGTGTGAATAAAGAGTCAAGTGTTTATTTAGAAAGTCTAAAATTCCAGCAAGGCTTAAGAACACAGTTTCCTTGTTTCTACTTCCAGTTACTCTCCTACCTCCTCTTTAAAGCCAAATCCCAAAAGGTCTGATCTGTTGACCCCATGTCCTCACCTCCACTCCCTCCTCAGCACGCTCCAACCCCTCCACCCCTGTGGGCCGCTGAAACAGTCCTAAGCTTGCCAGTGACTTCAGCTGTACTAGCTCAGAAAATAGCTCTTGCTTTTTAAAAGGCCTTGTCCTAAACAGAATGTATCTTTTGCCACTTGCTGTGTGTGGCATTGCACATCTCAACTATGAAAATCTAAAAATGGTGATGAGATCAGCAAAGACGTTTGAAAAAGTGCCAAGAAAGGGATTAAGAATTGGGAGAAGGGAGGATGTCAAAGCACACGGTTGAAAGAAAGGTGTGTCCTATCCCTGGTAAGAGCTTGAAAATTGGCTAGGTCAAGCCATAGGACTAAGGAGTCGCAAAGTATAAAGTTAGCAGCATATAAAATGTAATAAGTAAATTTATTTGTTAAGTAGAACCTAAAGTAAGAGGGACGAGGCAATCAGAGCAACCCAGAGAGATGGTGGGAGAGTGGAGAAAGGAGGCGGCATTAGAAATGCCAGATTCTAGGTCGGGCACGGTGGCTCGCGCCTGTAATCCTGGCACTCTGGGAGGCTGAGGTGGGAGGATTGAACTCAGGAATTCGAGACCAGCCTGAGCAAGAGCAAGATCCCGTCTCTATTACAAAAATAAAGAAAAATTAGCCGGGCATGGTGGTGCACACCTGTAGTTCCAGCTACTCCGGAGGCTGAAGAAGAAGGATTGCTTGAGCCCAGGAGTTCAAGGTTGCTGTGCGCTACGATGATGCCACTGCATTCTACCCAGGGTGACAGAGTGAGACTCTCTCAAAAAAAAAAAAAGGAAAGAAAGAAAAACAGAAAAAAAAGAAATGCCAGATTTTAGATATATCTGTAATAGGAAGATAGAATTTCAAGGAGTTCATAGGTGGCAGATAGAGAAGTTTCTGGAAGCATCAGCAGAAAACATCAGAGCAAGAGGGTTTCTTTGGACATGGGAGTGGAAAGGAAACATAGGTTCAGTTTGAGGCATATTGAATTTGAGGTGCTTCTGTTAGGTAGATAGTTAGGATCACCTCCTCTTCTGGGGACGAGAGTTCCCTGCTTTGGTGCTGTTTCGAGCAATTGCTCCACCTGGGAAGGATGGGCGGGCCCTCCATTTTGGTGTTGCCCCACCCTTAATCCTATCCCAAGTAACTGCTACACCTGGGGGAGGAGGGCAAGCTTTACCAATCTGGAAATTCCCCAGCCCAGGTATAATAAGATTTAGAAAGGGACCTACAGTAACCTGAGGGTAATTAATATGCCATTAGCTCGAATCTGCATTGCGGTTCATCCCCCCAGGTGGGCTTTCTTAGAGGCAGCTCGTGTATATGCACGCAGATGGAATTTTGAGGACACCTGTTGATCATTTGATAACATCCTGCACCTCCCAAGAGCCCGCCCCTGGACTGGGCTAATTAAAGGAAACAATCCTAGAAGCGAGGAAGTGAGTGGGTCAGTTAGTGAGCGAGTCGGTCAGTCTCTCTCCACTCGGGGAGACAGACCCGTTTTATTCTACAGTAAAGAGCTGCTCGTGTGAAACTGCCGCCTGCCTGGGGTTACTCCGTCCTATTGGTCCTGCTGGTGATTTTTCCAAGAAAGCAGTCAGAGAACCGGGATAACAGTCTGGACTTGACACTTGGTGTGTCTGGTCGTTCTTTCACCAAGCGCACACCAAGAACCGTGGGCAGACTCCCACCCTGACAGCTTTGGTGCCCAAACCCGGGATTCTGACACTTCCGAGACATCCAGGTCCAGGAGTCAGGAAGGCAACTTAATGTGTAAGTACTGAGCTGGAAATACAGAATTAGAAGCTGTTAGCAGTTGCTATATATATATATATATATATATATATATATATATATATAAAATGCCATGGAGAAAGATAAGATTGCCTTGGGAGATAGCATAAAATGAAAAGACAAAATGACCTAAGATCTAAAGCCAGATATTTGACTTGAAGTACATTTAGGTGCGTTTAAAAATTTATTTAAATATATGTTTAAAGGATGGTTTAAATTGGAGAGCGCAAAACTTGCAGGTGGCTAATAGCAACAAGCTGTAGAGAAATGTTTTATGTAAAATTAACTCCTTGGTAATTAACATTGGAAATTTTGATAATAGAGAATTTCTGTTTATTTAGAAATAAATAGAAATTTACTTCTAAACCACATTTTTGGCAATTACTTCTTGTAATATTTGTTTCTGCTCCTTTCTTTCCTGTCCTTTGAGTATTCCTATTATGCATATGTAGGTGTGCCTTGGTGTCCCACGTTGCCCTGAGGCTCTGTTGATCGGCTTTATTCTGTTTTCTCTCTGTTCTCTGTATTGCATTCTCTGTCAGTCTGTCTGCAAGCCTGCTGATTCTTTCTTCTGCTAGTTCAAATCTACTGTTCATCTCCTCCAGTGAAATTTTCATTTCAGTTATTGTACTTTTCAACTCCAGAATTTCCACTTGGTTCTTTTTAATAATTTCTATCTTTTTTCTTATTTTATTTTTAATGAGACATTGTCATTATATATTACTATACTTTACAAGCATAGTTTCCTTCAGTTCTTTGAATATGTTTACAATAATTGCTTTAAAGACTGTGTTAAATCCAACATTTGGGCCCTCTTACAGGCAGTTTCTGTTGCCTACTTTTTTTCCCCTGTGTATAGAAAAATCTTATCTAAAGAAATCTTCCTGTTTCTTTACATGTCTTTGTAATTTTTTTTAGTTGAAAACTGGACATTTTAGATAATGTAGAAAATCTGGGTACTGATACCCCTTGTCTTTGCCCAGGGCGTGTTATTGTTACTTATTTGTTTGGTAACTGGCTGGGTTATTTTAGTGAAGACTATCGCGCCCTGCAGGGAGAAACCTCCTTGGCGTGCACATGGTCATCCTAACAAGAGCCCTTTTTGCAGGATTCCCTTTGTCTCTTTCCCTGATCGTACCCAGCTGCTAGGCTCCATGAATTCCCGGTTTATTGCTCTATGGTTCTCTACTTTTCTCGGGGGCATAAATTGCTCCGCAGTCTCATCCAACAAAATGCAAGCCGCCTTGCAAGGGTCATTTTTGATGCCAGTGTTTGAGCTTTGTCCTAACAATAGGAGCACACTCTTCTGAGCTGTCTCTTTCACTGGTTCTCTCTAGTAAACTAGCTGACCTGTGGTTAAAGTTTGTGGCTTTCACGAAGCTATTAATATCGGTCTCCTCTTAATTGCTTACCATCAGAACCCTCATTGTTTTTGAGGCTTTAACATCCTCACGCTCTGTTTCAAATAAAATCAATTCCTTTGGGGAGAGCTTGGGAGCTCTCTGTCCTTCAGGCCTGCCTCTCCACTGGGCTGGACGAAATCTCTGAGTCACGGCCCTGGAGCTGGAGGTGGGGGCAGTGGCCTGCTTCTCTCTGAGTGACACCCTGCTTTACGAGCAGAGTGCCAGGTGGAGGTGGCAGCCTCTGGTCGCCTTGGCTACGTATATTTGCTATATACCCTTAGGGTGATTTCCAGAGACTTTAAATTCTGGGATTTGAAAAATATTTTTCCTCACTTACGTTTGCTCTGCTGGAGGCGCGGAGCTGTTCACGCTGCCATTCCAGAAGCGCAAATCCAAGTGCCTGTTGTTTCGCAATGCAAAGACCGTGGTAATTTGTCACGTGGCACAGAAAACCATCGTGCAGGGAACTAGGTGCTCCACAAAATTTACTTTAAGACACACTGATGTAAGCTGATCGAGTGTTGGAATAAGTTGAGATTAAGTAAAACATGATATATTTACTGACTAATGGAAAATATACCAATTGTACCTATTTCAACAGTGAAGTATTTTTATATATGATTTTGAAAGGAAGAGCTTACTAATCTCATTCAGTGGCCAAAACACCACCATCACCCCACGGCCATATATTATTAATTGCAGGCAAATACATTTTAGAAGGTTAAGGAAGCCGGGTTAAATATACCAGACTGTACATTTTGGATGAAGCTGAGACATAATTCCTGTTAATATATAAAAATCAAAATACTGAGTGAATATTCACTTTACCAAAATATTTAATAAACACTCCTTTACATAGACAGCTATCCTAGTGTATTTACACCTCTCATATTCAAGTACTTGCCAAAGAAACTTGGAGAACTAGAATTTAAAGATAAAAGTATGTACATTGACGTTTAGCCATAAACTGATATTAAGCACTTTTGAAATTATAATATGTGAGCGGGGAAGCAGGATTGAGTATGGGAAGTCAGATTTACACAACAATTTTCAGGAATTATAGCTACTCTGTGAAAATAAGGAATACTTATGTTCATTACTAACCTAATTTAGGGTTAAAATTCCGGGATGCTTTTCTGTTAGTGTAATACATCTCTGAGAAATTCTCCTGTACTTGAAGAGCGGAGCAGCTGCTCTGGACTTCATCCAGCTGAGGCTAATATCTCTATAATTCTTCATATAGCTAATAAAGTCTCTGGAGTTTTCTGACGATGATTAAACACTGATGAGGGCCTTGCCAAAGCCACTTAGCAAAGAGCTGGCATGGTAGGTTTCCAGTAACAGTGGCCACAGGCAGTCGTAGCAAAGATCAGAATCAAGTTCTGTGGAAAATGTGTCACATTTGGGAAAAAGAGTCAGCACTCATTCCTGGCATCGCGGAGCCCGCGGTGAAGGCGAATCCTACCCGGCGTTTGCTGGAGGTGAATGGAATGCGGCACCGCTGCCTCGTTTTTCCATTTTTAATTTCATGCTGCTCCTCCAGGGAATTATAAGAGTTTTTATTTTTCTCTTCCGTTTTCCCCCTTTACAAGACAAATGAAATAATTCATTCATCCCACACATTATTTGGAATATGAGGAATGAATAGGACAAAGCAAAATATCTTCCAAACAAATGATGTAAATGTCTTTTTTTCCCCTTTCAGAATATCAAAGGTTTTTAAATACATTATAATTCTGGCAAAGTCTCCTCATCCGGACTTCAGAGCAGGGAGTAAAGCTCAGATTCCGTCAAGCCGAAAGGAGATGCAGGTTGATGATAGTTCATGTTCAGAGGCAGATCAGAATGGCCATTTCCGGAGGTTTTCTTCCTGTTTGAGAAGGCCCACTTGCCTTCCAAGCCAGCGCGTGCAGGGCTTACTCAGCTAGGAGGGTTTCTTACAGCCGACCAGTGACATGCCTGGGAATCAGAGCTCCGAGGGTAGTTTTGGTGACTAGTCAGTCTGTAACAAGGTTAAGAGTCAAGAAAGGAGCCAGAAAGCCCGATCAACCAGACACACGTTGACTCTAGAGGTCTTCAGGGAAGCACAGGCTGAGGATCTAAGCAACAAGGTGATTGCCAGGGAATAGGCAAGGCAAAGTCAGACACGGAGGTGGAAAGAAACATGTCTCAGAACAACTTGCCCCAGCATCTCCTGGTCTGACCCCTCTTGTCACAAGCAAGGCCAAGGGGGGGTGGCTCTCTTCCATAAATACTTACTATGGAATGATAAAGCCTGTGCTTGGACCTGAAATACCAAGATAAATGAGGGACTCCTGAAGCTAAAAATGGTAGATTGGACATATATACCTTCTTTCTTTTCTCCTAAAACCCTAGTAAAAAAATGAATAAAGCAATTTTGTCTTTATTAGGCATAAGCCTGTAAGAGTAGGCTAACAAAAGAAGACAAAAGCAACAACCTTTGCGAAACCGGAACGCTGACACACAAGCAGTGAATGACGTAGACAGAAGGGTGAGTGTTGAGCATGAAGCGGGAAAGCTGCAGAATTCCCAAAACGCTTAGGACTCGGGTATTAGCTACTTTTGGAAGTGGGGGTGAAGGTGTGGTTAAAACCAGAGGGTTGAGACCAGCCTGGGCAACATAGCAAGACCTCATCTCTACAAAAAATAAAAAGATTAAATTATCCAGGCATGGCAGCACATGCCTGTAGTCCCAGCTACTTGGGGGGCTGTGGCAGGAGGATCGCTTGAGCCCAAGAGTTTGAGGTTGCTGTGAGCTATCATGAGACCACTGTACTCAGCCTAGGCAGCAGAGTGAGACTGTCTCAAAAAAAAAGAAAAAAAAAAATCAAAGATCACAGATCTCTCAAACAGATATAATAACAATGAAAATGTTTGAATATTGTGAGAATTACCAAAATATGACACAGAGATGTGAAGTGTGAGCACATGCTGTTGGAAAAATGCAGCCAATAGACTTGCTGGATGCAGAGTTGCTACAACAAACCTTCAATTTATAAAAAATGCAGTATCTGTGAAACACAATAAAGCCAGGTATGCCTGTGTCTGGGAAAGCATTTTGGCCTTTCTATTTTTTTTTCTTTATTTTTTCCACTTGCTCAGACACAT